>OZ059847.1:9162067-9399867 GCA_964057195.1 Orthosia cruda
GGTCCAATTTCGAGAAAGAGGTCAACCGTCGAATCCGACTCGGCTGGGCGGCGTTCTGGAAGTTGCGTGGTATCTTCTCGTCCAATTTACCGCAGTGTTTCAAGACAAGTCTATGACCAGTGTGTGTTGAAGTTGACCTATGGGACCGAGACGTGGTCGCTCACAATGGACCTTATCAGAAAGCTCAAAGTCGCCCAAAGGGCAATGGAGAGGGCTATGCTCGGAATTTCCTTGCGTCAGAAATGATGATATCCGCAGGAGAACCAAAGTTACCGACATAGCCCGAAGAATTGCCAAACTTAAGTGGCAGTGGGCAGGGCACATTGCTCGCAGAACTGATGGCCGATGAGGCCGAAAAGTTCTGGAATGGCGACCGCGAACCGAAAGACGATACGTTGGAAGGCCTCCCACTAGGTGGACTGATGACCTGGTTAAGGTTGCGGGAAGGCACTGGATGCGAGACGCAAGGGATCGGTCATTGTGGCGACGCCTGGGGAAGATCTATGTCCAGCAGTGATCGTCTTTTGACTGAAATGATGATGGGAATATCAAACGCTATCGAAATATCACGTGATCAATCCCTTACATTTAGACAAGTGACATTCTATCAAAGAAATCGTAACGATAGCGATTTGAAAAATGTCAAAAAATTATGGGAATATCAAACGCTATCGAAATATCACTTGATCAATCCCTTATGTTTAGACAACTGACATTATATCAATGAAATCGTGATGATAGCGATTAGAAAAATGTCAAAAATGTATGGAAATGTCAAACGCTATCGAAATGTTGCGAGATTAATCCCTTACATTTAGACAAGTGATATTCTATCAACGAAATGTCGCCATAAATATAGGAAAAATTTATGTGATTGTCAAACGCTATCGAAATGTCTCGTGATCAATCCCTTACATTTAGACAAGTAACATTCTATCATCTTCATTCTCCTGGTTGCTTCGAAGAAATCGCGGCATGCGATAAGGGTGCCCATTGTTTGTGTTTTTAACCGTCTTCCCAAAAAGGAGGAGGTTCTATGTTCGACTTTATGTGTTTTTTTTTTTTGTGTATTTTCACCGATATCTCCGTCAATTGTGGACCGATTTTGAAAATTATTTTTTTGTTTGAAAAAGTATGTTCCGAAATTGGTCCCATTTTAATTTGGTGAAGATCTGATGAAGAACTTCGGAGATATACAACAGAACTCTTCAATAAATAACGGCAAATCTCTCGGGTTTGCTGCAATCGCATGTCTGTTTGTTGTTTATAACATTTCATAACATAACATCACGCCAGTTCGCTCTTAAGGGGTAAGCAGATCTCTCATTTCACCGGTTATGTTCAAGTTTCATGAAATCTATTCTGGCGAAATAGTTCCCTTACTAACTATTAGGTACGTACAACTAAAAAGTGAAAAATAAAAAACTTTTTGCAAAAAAATACTACCGACTTCCAAATACAAAACTACAAAGTGAAAAATAACTTAATTTTTGGAAGTCTGTGTCCATAACGCAAAAAAATGGTACATAAGAGAGACACCGACTTCAAAAAATTAAGTTATTTTTCACTTTGTAGTTTTGTATTTGGAAGTCGGTAGTATTTTTTTGCAAAAAGTTTTTTATTAGTTTTAAGGTTACTTTATAAATGTAACTTATGGTGTAAAAAAAGTATATAATAAATAAATAATTTCTATCAACGAAATCGTGACGACAGTGATTGGGAAAATGTCAAAAATGTATGGAATTGTCAAAAGCTATTGAAATGTCACGAAATTAATCCCTTACATTTAGACAAGTGACATTCTTTCAACGAAACCGTGACGATAGCGATTGTAAAAATATTAATAATGTATGGGAATATCAAACGTTATCGAAATATCACGTGATCAATCTCTTACATTTACATTGTATTAACGAAATCGTTACGATAGCGATTCAAAAAATGCATGGAAATGTCAAACGCTATCGAAATGTCATGATATTAATGCTTTACATTTAGACAAGTGACATTCTATCAACGAAATCGTGACGATAGTGATTAGAAAAATAACAAAAATGTATGGGAATATCAAACACTATCGAAATATCACGTGATCAAACCCTTACATACAGACAAGTGACATTCTATCAAAGAAATCGGGACGTTAGCGATTGCAAAATATCAATAATGTATGGGAATATCAAACGCTATCGAAATATCACGTGATCAATCCCTTACATTGAAATTATATTAACGAAATCGTGACGATAGCGATTGGAAAAATGCATGGAAATGTCAAACGCTATCGAAATGTCATGATATTAATGCCTTACATTTAGACAAGTGACATTCTATCAAAGAAATCGGGACGGTAGCGATTGTAAAAATATCGAAAATGTATGGGAATATCAAACGCTATCGAAATATCACGAGTTCAATTCCTTACATTTAGACAAGTGATATTCTATCAACGAAAGCGTCACACGAGAATTCCAAGTGCTATCGAAATCTTATGTCATTAATTTCTTATATTTTGGCGTTTTGACCATCGCCATTCGCCATCGTTAACATCGAATGACACTTGTCTAAGGCCAATTTTAGCATTTCGACCATCGACATCGCTAATAAAGTCTCTAAACACATTATCTAGAGCCTCTAAACTGGTATCTTGGTCCCAGATGCGACTGCTGAGTAAAGTGTCCTGGTTTCGACTTCCAGGTCTGGCAAGATGTTATTGGGCTAACATACCTACGGCCATTAACAGCACGGTGCATAAATATTAAGCATAGAAAGGCATTGTCAATGACTCCATTGAATTTATTAATGCTTAAATGTCTTTCAAGCAAAATATGCAAGTAATTTGAATTTTAACTTCAAAAGTAGACGTGTGTGTTGCATGTTTGCCCATGAATTTGAATAAGTTACATTGGAAAAAGTAAATGGGACTTTTTCTTTCCTGCAACAAAACAGAGTATTGTGAGTCTGGTTTCAACAGGAAAAAAAATATTTTAGCATCCTTTTGTTATTAGATAATAAACCTATCCTAACCTATGCTCTAACTATGTCTGCGTAAAGAAATAGAATCAGTTTATATGCCAAAAATGTATTTACGAAGATAAAGGGTATAAACATAATAATAGGTAGGTTCGTCAAAATCTATAATCATGAGAAAAAATCTATGATAAGCTATTCACTAGGATATATCTATTATATATTTTTTGCTGACGGTAGTTAAATGCGATTAAGTGCTATTAATTTGATGTCGTATAATCAGTACTGATCGTTTCTCTATTAACTGGTTATTAAAAATCATTGTAAAAGACTATGAAAGCAACGAATACTTACTTGTCTCTTACATTGTAGTTGTATGTCATAATAAACATGGTCATAGTTGTCTGGTAGAAAAGGACTCAAGCAATATAGTTTTAGTAAATAATTTATAAAACTAGTTGGATGCGTAATGGCACTACACGAAAGGCGATACTTTGAAAATCAGTCCGGTGGTGACGTATCATGGTGCGCTTACATTACGGCCACCGTATACGGTGACCGCTTTCGCTTTTGGTCTTTTAATTTGGCTGTTTACTTTAAGTCGGTCACCGAATATGGCGACCGTATTTGTTTAAGTTGTCGGTTTACCTGATTTGGCCTGATTTGATTTGTGTACACTCGCGTTGAAAGCAAGCAAAAAAATCAGCCGTGTTAGGTTATCAAAAATGGTATGTAGCCGAATAAGGCCAACCGAAAACCTGTTTACACTAGTCGGTGACCGAATTCGAGCTGTGGTCGTATACGACTAACCGAAAATCTGTTTTCTCTAATCGGTGACCGAATACAGGCTGTTGTCGAATACGGCTTACCGAAAACCCGTTTACACTTTACTATGGTATGGATGGATGTATGTTTGTTACTTAATCACGCCAGAACGGCTCAACGGATCTGGATGAAATGGCACAAATATAGAAAACACTTATCATGCGGGCGAAGCCGCTGGCAGAAGCTAAGATCATAATATAAGACCTCTAGCAAAGGGGACCGTGCAGGTCATTGAATACGCTGGATGCCCGAAGCGTAAGACCAAGCGATATGGTGAAGTTTCGGACAATGCCCAGCAGTGGATGTCTTTAAAATATAAGAGACTAGCTTCTGCCAGCGGTTTCGCCAGCGTATAAACCATACATATAAACCTTCCTCTTGAATCACTCAAAAACCGTTGGTTAGTTTAGTTTAAAAAATCTAAGCATGTATAGGGATAGACAGCAGGAAGCGACTTTGTTTTATACTATGTAAGGAAGAAGAACAACAAGTTAAATTAATCTATTTCCTCAGGTAGTAGATGATAATGGTGATATGGTACCCTTCGGCAGTCCCGGTGAGCTGGTCGTGCGTGGCTATAACAGCATGATCGGCTACTGGAATGACCCAGAGAAGACCAGGCAGACGCTCAGCGAAGACGGCTGGTTGAAGACTGGGTAAGGATTAGAAAAATCGTCATCATATTTCTGCCCTCATCCATACATCCCTACTACTACTCTATCTATATAGTTTGAGACCTTGGGAAGGACATCGGATTTTTTGTCCCGGTAGTCTGTTCCCTTGGGCTGATAAAATATTTTTGACGCGAGTAAAGCCGCGGGCAGAAGCTAGTTCCAGATAATTTATGGTCAGCGCAAATATGTAGCTGTTAGTTTTCTCAGTTTTTTCACTCTCTTTGTAGCCACATCACCCATATCAGTCACCCAATCCATCCATTTGTTATTTGGTAAGGTTTCTTGTTTGCCCTTTTTTTCAGTCCCAAGTCCCGGAATGATTTCCCGTCTTAAATTCTTCTGAGAATCTCAGATAAATCCCCATCCAAATTATTTAAGCGTCATGGCTACGAGTCTTATAGCAGGTCCAGAGGAGGGAGTTAATTAATTAACTAAAAAACCTTCATCATCATCACTTCAGCCGAAAGACGTCCATTGCTCGACATAGCCAAGTGTCCCTCATGACCGGTCCAGTTCGTCTCGCATCCAGCGGATTCCCTCAATCTTAACCAGGACATCGGTCCACCTAGACAAAGGCCTTCCAACGCCGGTGCATGCGGTAATCTTCCGGTACACGGTCGCCACTCCAGAACTTTTCGATCCCATCGACCATCTGTTCTACGAGCAATATACATATTATGTGCCCTGCCCATTGCTACTTGAGTTTGGCAATTCTTCGGTCTATCACGGTGCCTTAACCTCATGCCATCCTCATGCAAACATTTTGTTTAGGATGCAAATCAATATTTGAAGGCGTTTTGACCTAATAATATTTTGTTGCCACTTACATTATATTAACTAATGAGATTATTCGTGTGTTACCTTGATGTACTTACCTATCCTTTAAATTTATTACAACTCCTGGTGAAGCTTGAATATTAATTTTCTTTGTATGTTTTTTTTTTGGTGTCCTAAGTTAGTAAAAGTACAATGGTTTCAGACTTCGCACATTATGATAATGAATTACTTTTTAGATGCAAATGAGAAAAATGCATTATTAATATGCAGGTATTTTTTTATATTAAATATTATTCATGATTTTAGGGACAAGTTCACAATAAGTAAAGATGGATACGGTCGCATTGTGGGTCGACTAAAGGACATCATTGTAAGAGGAGGAGAGAACATTGCTCCGAAAGAAATAGAAGACTTGCTGATTACACACCCTGATATCGAGGATTGTCAAGTAAGGAAACAATTTAACACATTTATTTATTTAACACATTATCTTGCAGGTTGAACTCAATACAATAGAGTGGTTTAAATCTTAATCTAAAGTCAGACTTTACATAAATAAATAATAATTGTATATACCTAAACTTCTAACACTAAATCTATAAATTAAAATTTACTCATCTGAATTTTAATTATATCTAGCTAAAATCAACAAAACTCTTGGGAATTCACTTAAATTGCACGAAAACATGTCTAGCAATCTCAATATTATTATTTTTTATAGTTAATCTCATGCAATTCGTTGAGCACACATATCTGGAGCCGTACCATAACGTGTCAACGCCATCATGATTCCACTATGAAATTAAAAGGGATAGTGCTCTTCTTCCTGTATAGCTCCGTCTCTCACACACAGTGGAACCATGATAGTTTTGGTTGTTGTTGTTTTGGTTTTAAACTTGAACTAATATTATAAAGAATAATATTGTAGGTAACACTGATAGTTTTCCTCTTGGTAAACTCTGGTATGACTGATGCAATTACGAAAATCATCCCCTATAAAAACTACATTATCGCTGCGTGCAATCTAGGCTTTTATCACAAAAAGTGTCCCAAGTGCCCATACACTTGCACTTTGGAAGACCTTATGCTCGCCACTGAAGCCGCAATTGACGTAGGGGGTCTGGGCCCAAAATATTTAAAGAGTTTTTTAACTCGAGAAGAAGAAGAAGATGAAAAGACGCAAAGGCACATGTAATGATGAAAAATGCATGGTTTCTGTGGGATAGGATACGGGCACGAAACCGCGGGATAAAGTTAGTTAAACATATTAGACAGTGAATAGTGATTATTCGCTAAGGTAAGCTCACGACCGATCGCAATAGAGGACTTCTGTCGACGCCCTCTGCTCCCTCTAGGATCCATGACATTAAGAAGAAGAGAGTGATTACTTCCTCTTAGAGTAGGCTTCTATCTCAGTAATGGAATCATACAAAGCCATCCTAACTTATATTATAAATGCAAAAGTGTTATTTTTGTTACGCCTTCATGCCTAAATCTCTTAACCAATTTTGATTTAATTTCGGTACAGAAATAGATCTATCAATCAATCAATATTTATTCACAAAAAAAATGTACACGATATAATACATATAGCATTTGAGACCGAAGTAAGCATAGCCTGTATACTTCAGCCTTCAACGCCGATCCTCTTGATAATTCAGATAAATATTTTTAATTTTCCACAAGCCATTCTGTTACAGCATCAATTCCCAATTGGGCAGCATGAAAAGCCCCTTCCCACGTATCGGCACAGAACATGAGAGCAGTATCGTCTGCAAAAGAGATTATTTAGCCATGGGACAGCTTTAGACTTGTGAGATCGTTTATGTATACGAGAATTAGGGTTGGACCTAGAATACTGCCTTGTGGTACTCCGTATGTAATCTGAAGGTGTCCATTATTAAAGTTGCCAATCCGAACACTCCGAAACATTCCAGTCAAATAGCTTCTGAAGAGATTTCATTGTGTACCTCTGAATCCAAGTGTTTCCAGTTTGTTACTTAAGATCGGTACCGAAATCGTATCAAAAGCCTTAGCCAAATCAAGGAAAATGGTAATAAATTTCTTTTTTGTCGAGTATTGCTAAGGAAGTCGATGAAAGCTTAAAGATGGACACTGGAATCAGCAACAGGCTACATTTTTGCATAAAAAATGAAGGGAAGAAATGGGGGTCATATGAAACTACTTATTATGTTGTCCGATTTGCTTAATTACATAGTAAGAAGATCAGAATCAAGAAGTTAAACAAAAGCCGGGGTTGGTATCATGATTGGTAAAGACTTGCAATCTACCAGGAGAACAGCATCATAAAGTATATTTTTTTATAATTTTTTTCTCCATAATATTTTACAATTTTGAGCATTATGATTAAATTATTAAAGCTATTACATATATGTCAAAAATAAAAATGAGCAACTGCGCCTGAGCTAGGCCGAGCCTATATTTCAGGACGCAGTACACTTGCCAGACATTATGAACAATACAACAGTGGTTACGATTACATAATATTATACAACTTTAAAGCAAAATAACATTTTACAACAGAAAGAGTGAGTGTTGTGTGTGGTGTGCTTGTGTTGAATGTGTTTGAGTGAGTGTTGTGTGCTTTTGTTTGGTGTGTTTAATAGTTTAACATTATCTTAATGTTTTAAGAAGTTCTTCTGTAGTTTCATAATCACAGGTAATTAGGAAGTTCAACAGTTTGGTTTTGCATTCACGTTTACTTAAGGTATAGATATTAAGATTAGTATTTAATTTATTATATAGAAAAGGACCACTAAAGCAGAAAAACCTATTTGTAAATGAATGTTCAAATTGAAAGGACTGGGGAACTACAGCATTTCGTCGACGCTTATGAAGAATATTCCTGTCAAGAAGAGTAAGGGAGTGTTGATTTAGGATTGTAGTTACGATATAAAGTTGGCGTACGGTCGGTAGGTTACATGACTGGTATAAAAGATGTGTGGGGTAATCTATGGGTTGGAAGGAGCTAACTTTTAGAATTGCCCGTTGTGCTATTTCAAGTGGAAGCGGAGTGGTTTTGGCAGCTCCGCCCCAACATGAAATGCAGTAAGTTAGAAGCGATTGACAGAGTGCCCTGTAACCCTTTTTTAAATTAAAATATCTGCTACATACCGTAAGTTCTTAAAAACATAGATGAGTTTTCTCAGTTTGGATTGGAGTAATGATAGATGTGCACTGAAATTCAGCGATGAGTCCAGTATGACGTTCAAATATTTAACCTGCGATTTTCTGGTCAAACAAGGGCAATTACATGTAGTAGCATTTGTTGGGTGGGCATGTACAGAGTGTGATTTAAGTGTAAGTTCTATGGGGGGTTTAAAAGGACTTCGCGTATAAAAGGGCATGTACATAGTGTTGCTTGATTTCAGGGTGAGAATATTTTGTTTCAACCAGTCTGAAACCCTGTTAAAACCATTCTGCGCTAACGTGAAGGTGTCTGCCCAATTATTACCAGAAAAGATCTAGGCTGTGTCGTCAGCATTGGAAATAATGATACCCTGCTTCAGCTTCAGTTCACAGAGGTCATTGAGGTACACTAAGAAAAGTGTAGGTCCCAGCTCAGAGCCCTGTGGGATACCAAAAGTGACAGGTAGATCATTGCTAATGCGGGCATCCGCCCTCAGACATTATCTACGACCACTCAGATAGTCCTGAAACAGTTTCAGCTGCAACCCTCTTATTCAAAGGCGCTCCAATTTAGCTAGAAGACGCGGGACAGACACCGTACCAAACGCTTTGGCAAGGTCAAGGAAGATGGCAAGTGCTTTATTCCCATAATCAAGTCTCCTAATAATATGGTCAGTAAGCCTATGCACCGCATCCTCCGTTGACCTCCCAGAACGGAAACCAAATTGACAAGAGGAAAGCAAATTGTTGCTTTCGAGATACTTAACGAGTCTATTATTAATTATTCTTTCCAAAATCTTCGAAATAGCAGGTAGTATAGCAATTGGCCTATAATTACAGGCACGGTGTCTGTCACCCGCCTTGTGGATAGGGATGATGATAGCTTTTTTCAGTACGTCTGGGAAGACACCTCGACAAAGGCAACGATTGAATAAATACGTTAGGGATGGGACAATGAAATCCTTTATATCTTTAAGTAAGGTATTAGATATGTTATCATGTCCGACTGCACTTGAACATTTTAAGCCATTTATAAGTGACAGGATCTCGTTTTCATCAGTGTCCAGTAGTACGAACGAGTTATTGGTTGTGTGGTTTGAGGCGGGAGCGTCAAAAGGATTTTGAGCCATTGATGGAAATTTTAGAAGCTTATTGGCCAGAGAACTTCCCACACTAGCAAAATAATCATTAGCCTGGTTCACAGATGTTTGAGAGGAATCACCAAGAAGGTCGGTGGCAACTGATTTGGTTTTATTTGTGTTTGTTATGTTTTTGATAACCTCCCAGAGTTTTTTATTGTTTTCTTCCGGGGAATTTTAACAATACTGGTGTTTTCAGTTATTATGTCTTGTAACTTCTTGAAAAAATATCTAGGTGTTACAAAAATAGATTGACAACTAAAATTTTAAAGACAAGACAAGACAAAGACAAAGATATTTTATTTCAACTAGGCCACCAAGCGGCACTTTTGAACGTTAATACATAAAAATTGATTCTACCGTGCATTCGGAAAGTAGCTTGTTATGGAGAAGAACGCACAAGAAACTCCATGTAAAAAAAAAAAAAATGTAAAAAAAAATGTTTTTTTACAATATTTAGGTACATAAGTACATACATTAATAAATTCATATGTGTGAGGACAATGCACCCAGAATCACTACATACTATATTACGTACAGGTACAAAGTATTAAAAGTAAAAGACAATTAGTAAGGCACTAGAAAAACATTAGCATCCGAAGCAGTTAAGTTAAGACCAATCCCAACTGACGGCGCCCGTTCACGAACATGACGCATGAATCGGCACCACCCAGCTCAACCATCATGAAGGGAACCGAATGATCCAACACACGCGCCACCATCAGAGAGACATTTGAGAGAGCATGACAAACTCAACTGCCAGGGCACACATAAGTCAAAGAACGACACAAAGGTACAGCAAATGGTAGATCTACAGTTGGGTACATAGTACTCACACAGGTGCTGCGCAGTTATACAATACTAAAATAAATTGAGTCTATATAATACAAATATATTCATACAGTCTTCAGCAGGTCCAACAATACTTCAAAAACAATAATGTTCTGCATATCACTTGTTTTTGCGCCCTAGTGTTTGTGGAGCAAGACTAGCATTGAGCCAAGCATTTTTATCAGTGATGTAATCCCCCAACTTATAATATGGCTGCCTGCATAGTGTGCGTTTTATACAAGTTTTAAATTTCGTCTCATTCAGTTCTAGAATGTGGGGAGGAATTTTATTGTAACATTTTGTACAGTACCCCATGAAAGATGAGGCTACTTTAGCCAGTCTGAAACCTGGATAAACTAATTGGTCCCTATTTCTAGTAATGTAATTATGTCTATCGCCGTTTTTACTAAAAAGATGTAAATTCTTTCTCACGTACATGATATTTTCATAAATATATTGACAAGGAACCGTCATGATGTTAATTCCCTTAAACCGTTCCCTTAGAGAATCGCGCCGGCGAAGATTGTATATCGTTCTGATGGCTCGTTTTTGCAGAATAAAAATTGACTGAATGTCTGCAGCCCTTCCCCATAGTAAAATACCGTAAGACATTATACTATGAAAGTAACTAAAATAGACCAGCCTAGCGGTATCTACATCCCTAAATTGACGAATCATTCTAACAGCATAAGCTGCCGAACTTAGTCGCCCTGCAAGTGATATTAAATGAGGACCCCATTGTAACCTTGAGTCTAGCGTGATCCCCAGGAAAACTGTTTTATCGACGAATTCTAGCTTCTCCTTGTTTAATATAATGTCACAATCAGTACTTTTGACATTCAGCAAGGAAAATTTAACGCAATTGGTTTTTTTACCATTTAAAACTAAATTATTGGCAGTGAACCAATCCTGAACCTGCCGTAGCGCGTTATTTACGTTGTCAACCTGACAAGTACGTCTATTTATTTTAAAAATTAAAGATGTGTCATCAGCAAATAACACCATGTTTAGTTTGTTTTCCAATAAACGGGGTAAATCGTTTATGTATATAAAAAATAAGAAAGGACCTAAAATTGAGCCCTGGGGTACCCCCATTTTCACGTTTAACCTCGACGAATTCACACCGTTTATTTGAAATAATTGCTGTCTATCATTCAAATAAGATTTAACCAAACTTAACGCTGATCGACCTAGCCCGTAATGCTCAAGTTTCAGAAGTAATGTTTTATGATTAACGCAATCAAACAGAATATACCTATGGCATCCTGCGACTCTTCCCACGCATTAAAAAAAGCTTGTTGAGCTTTACGACCATCACGCTCCTGTTCAGGCAGAGACATTTGCCGGCACCATGGCTTACGGATGAAATTAAAAATGTCATGAATAAAAAAGTTACGGTAAAGTCGAAATTTAAGCGTAACCCTACTGACGCTAATGTCTGTATGTGCTAATGTGTAATGATATGTCTCAATACGTAAACACTGCAATAAAGTGTGTAGAAATGCTAATCGCCAACATATTCATGATCATGTCCAAAATGGGGACGCATCCAAAGTTTGGAAATTTCTAAGGTCATTGGGGGTCGGTAAAACCCGGGAGGAGACTATTCCTAAAGATATTGATATTGATGCAATGAACAATCATTTTACTGCTTCGTCCAATTTTGATAGGACAACTAAATTAAATACATTGAATCATCTTTCATCTCTTCCGACTCCCAGTTATTCTCCATTTGTATTTGGTCAATTTACTACATGTGATGTTAAGAAGAGCATACTATCGATTTCGTCAAACGCAGTAGGAAGTGACTGTATCAGCCGCAAAATGCTACTCCCGGTTCTGGACATTATACTTCCCGTCCTTTGCCATATCCTCAATTTTTCCGCGTCTAGCTGTGTCTTTCCAAGCTCATGGAAAGACGCTCAAATAATTCCTTTACCTAAAAAATCCAATCCCACATCCTTTGCCGAGTATCGCCCAATATCTGTCTTGCCATTCCTATCCAAAGTCCTTGAACGCTTAATCCACAACCAAATAAGCGCCTTCCTATCCAAAAATAATCTCCTTAACCCCTTCCAGTCCGGCTTCCGCCCTGGTCATAGCACCACTACCGCGCTTCTGAATGTTATTGACGATATAAGGTCTGCCATGGAACTGGGAAATCTAACGGTTTTGGCTTTACTGGATTTTAGTAATGCCTTTAATACCGTAGATTTAGATATTTTGCTTGGCATCCTTGGCTCTCTTAACATATCTCCAACGGTAATTGAATGGTTTCGTAGTTACCTGTTCGGTCGCCGACAACGTATTTGCATCGGAGAGATCTTGTCTTCCTGGTGTAGTACTTGTGCCAGGGTACCACAGGGTGGCGTTCTATCTCCTTTACTTTTCGCTGTTTTTATTAACTCATTCTGCAACGAATTAATTTCTTCCTACCACCTTTATGCAGATGATCTGCAAATTTACTCACGAGCTCCTCTTGGAAATCTATCTGAGGCTATCTCGACCATTAATAGTGATCTGGCCCGTATATGCGACTGGAGCAAGAGGTTCGGACTTATGGTGAACCCCATAAAGACGCAAGTTTTGGTGGTGGGCAGTTCAAGAACGGTCTCAAGGATCGACTGGACGACTCTACCCCAAGTTTCTTTTGACAATTCTGTTATCCCTTTTAGCAAGAAAGTTAAGAACTTGGGTATATTCCTTGACAAAAACTTCTCTTGGATTGCCCAGCTACAGGAAGTTAGCCGCAAGCTATTCGTATCTGCTGGATCTTTGAGAAGACTGCGTAATTTTCTGCCGACTGCAACCAAGATTGCGCTTGCACAATCTCTTCTGCTACCCATCCTTGATTATGCTGATGCCAGCTATCTTGACCTCACTGAAGTGCAACTTGATAAACTTGAGCGGCTTCAAAATGTTTGTATAAGGTTCATATTTGGTTTGCGCAAATATGACCATGTTTCTGAATTTCGTGTGAAACTCAAGTGGTTGCCAATTCGCCATCGCCGGAATGCTCATATTCTTTCTCTCCTATATAATATTCTCTTTCTTCCTTCTACCCCTCTTTATCTCAAGACACGGTTTCAGTTTCTGTGTGACTCACACCTTAAGGTTCTTAGGTCATCGGATAATATGAAACTTAAAATGCCAATGCATTCCACTACCTTCCTAGACAAATCTTTTACTGTCCAGGCCACTCGTCTATGGAATGCATTGCCTGTGACAATAAAGCGCACGCAATCACTGCCTGTTTTTAAGCGACTTGTGAAGGAGCACTACTTGTCATTGTGATCATAATGTTGTATGAGCTGAATTGTTTTCTTGTCTGTATATTAGTTGTATGTATGTATTTATGTATCTATTATTTTATTTTCTTTAATTTATATTTAGTATTTAGTATCTACATTCTTAATAAATTAATTATTTGTTGTAAAATTTGCACCAAGTGCAACCCCATATTGTGTCCAGGCTGTCTCTTTCCATTCTTGGTTGCCTGGAAGAGATCGCGGTTCGCGATAAGGCCGCCTGTTGTATGTTTGTTTTTGTTATAAGATGTCTTTTTGATTAATTTTTATCTTGGTGTACAATAAAGTGTATAAAAAAATAAAAAAATGTGTTTTAATAGGGTGACACCAGCGTCAGTTGTACAACGTCCTTTGGTGAAACCATACTGTTTATCATGCAAGATGTCATTCGTATTAAAATGAATGAGCATTTGATTAAGCATTATCTTCTCAAATACTTTGCTGAAAACCGGCAAGACGGATACTGGTCTATAATTATTTGTATCTTTACTGTCTTCTTCATACAAAATATTACCATCATTCACTGTGAGGTCCTGATCGCTTAACTTACCGATTAAAGTACTGTTAAATTTATTTAATTTACCGGATGTTATTGGTCTGGATTGAATATGCACTTGTTTTATTAGCATAATGGACTCAAATGTCACCAGTAGCCCACTATGATCCGAAGGCAGATAATTTATAATGGCCTTGTCCAATTAGTTGCAGCAACAAACAACATTATCAATACATGTAGCAGAAGTCAGTGTAGTTCGGGTTGGTTCCGTAAACACATGTGACAAATTAAATGATTTAAAGAGATTTAATAACCTACTACTATCTGAATTATCTTCTAGAATATTAATATTAAAGTCACCACAGACAATTACTAGTTTATTACCCATTGCAAGTTTTGCCAAAACATCTTCCATTACTGACTCGAATATAGAGTAGTTCTTGTAATTAGGGGGTCTGTAGACGCACACTATGACATGCTTATCCAGCTCAACACAGGACAGTTCAACACTATGCTCAACTGAGAGGTCTACTATATCTTTACGAGGTTTTGATTTAATACCATTTTTAATTAATATAAGTGAACCCCCACGCAATATATTATTTCTGTTAAAACAACTGCCCACAGTATAATTTTCATAATTGATTTTCAAAAGCCGGTTATAATTATTACGAGTATCATTGGACAGTAGACTGTCTCGAAACAAAACAGCTATAACTATCATAGACAAAAATGACTACATTATGTTAAAAGAGTATTAATAACGTAAAAAGTATATTTCTGACGTTATAAGACGTGAAAGTAATATTAATTTTCCGTTTTTTTATGATATGCCTGGCGAAAATAAAATCCTTTTTTTTTCATTCTATAAACTATTTTTATGTGGGTAGATACATATATCAAATAATTGAGACATTTAGTGCGACCATATCTAGCTTCATTTGTGCTTCTACGATATACTGCCGTAAGCGTCGTCTAAAAACGTATAGTATGTTGTAACTCTAATCGGTGAAATTATGATAATCTTTTACACCATATAATTAATTTTAATGAATATCTTAGGAGTTATCGCTAAATAAAAACCAACGTGCGTGAAACTAAATTCAAGCGCGGGTCTCGCTTGATAGGGCAGAAAACTACGACGGAAGCGAAGCCGGGGCAAAAAAATATTGAGGGAATTAATAACTTACACGCTCGTCGAGCCGCGGTGGATAGATAGTAACTCATAACTTCAAGGCAACTAGATACATCAGATTAAGAGGTCAACGACAGCTTGTAGTGTATTATTTTTTATTTGTTTTCTAATATGATATCGTTATCAATCCACGTGAACCATCCGTCTAACTCATTAACTTTGACCATGTAGATTATTATTAGACCCTATCAGTACTAGCAGCTAAAGATGTTGCTATAACAAAGAAACTACTTAAATAAAGGCCCACACATAATGTAATAATTATTTTAACGGTTTATCCTGAACTTGCGACCCACCCCGGCTTCGCACGGCGCAAATCATATAATATATGTTATAGTCAAATTTCAGATATGACAGAACGTTTTAGTATGACTAAAACTTTTTGTGCCCATGCCCATAGTATGTTTCAATCTTTGACTAATGAATTGATGTCTAACCAAAATTGGACAGTCAAAAGCCAAAACTCAATATGATCAAATCTGGATTTGTCCACATTTGATCAAACCCTTATCTTACTTACGATGCAGTAGGTGCAAATCGCCGTTTGATTATTTTTCCTTAGATACAGTTTTTTGAATCGTAGTTAACTCAAACAATGGTTTTAAATAATTTAATTGTAATTTTGTGTGTTTTGCTGTGTCTTTTTTGTGCACTAAATAAATAGTTTATCTATCTATCTACCACATTTCCGTAAAATGCGTTTTTCTATCAATGTGAGCCTCTAAAAAAGTCAAATTAGTAGGAGAGTTAATTATTTGACCATTTATTATACCGACTAACGATTGGTGAATAAACACTTTTTACCGAAATTTGAAAACATTGGTTAACATAAATTTAACCATTGGTTAAGTTAATTACGGATCAAAACCTGGGCCTTAGTCGCTATAAACTATGGAAAGTTTGAAACAGCGAGTGTGATTATTTGGCTTTCGTCGTTTCACTAGTTTGCCTAAAAATACATAAGTCAAAGGCAGGAATTGGAATATCACCAAAAACATTTTCATGTAAAATGTTGCCAAGAGGAGACCATATGGCTCGCACTGTCAAAAAATTATCAGATCTCATGTAGAGCCAAGCTTCTAACTCTATACGCCCTAACTCTTCTAGCCCTAACTTCACAAACTCCATAGCTTAGTTAAAAAATGTGGCTTGGCCGTTTCGCTACCGTCCCAAGTTATGAGAGTTCAAAAAAACGACGAAGCGCTTCGCTTGGCTCGTCTTGGCGTGGGAGGCACTATCGTGCCCGCAGATCTATTTCGAGGTTTGCCAAAAGGCGTTGGTCAAACATAGGATACACCAGTCATTCTTTCGGTTTGGCACGCGTTGCACCAAACATCCTATCACCACTACTACCATATCTAAGATGTAATAAGACTACTACCTATGGCGAAGATATCTATCTAATATCTTCTCCATAGGAAACGACCAACACGAACCGTGCACCTTTTGTCGACGTTTTATAAGTGTCCATGTAGACCGACGTGAAATAAAAAAAAAAGATTTTGATTCCTCGAAGAGGCTCAAATCGACCTTTGACTATAACATTTACATAATTTATGTTCCTTCAAAATCCGTTGCGTAGTTTAAAAGGAGTGGGCGGAAAAACAGACAAACACTTTGTTTTATACTTTTTAGACATAGAAGAACTTACTGCAGCATAACTGGAGAATGTTGGTGTCTTATTAGATGCACCTCATCTTGAGATATATAGTATGTATGAGATGCTGTATGTACTAGAGAAGAGATTTGAGACCAGCAATACTATTTTACTTCGAAAAGAGTTCAAAATATAAACGTGGATGGATGGAGAGGGAGAGGAAGGCCTAAGAAAAGATGGATGGACAGTGTGAGGAGTTATTTGAAATAAAAGGGAGTCTGTAATAGATTGACAGTGGACAAGGCGGTATGGAAGAAGAAAACGAGTTGCGCCGACCACAAGTAACATGGGACAAGGGCAGGCAGATGATGCTGGATATTTTTTTGTTTCAGGTGGTTGGAGTTCCCGATGAAAGATTAGGCGAGGAGTTGTGTGCAGTGCTGCGAGTTCGTGAAGGTGTCTCCGTGTCCTTAGACGAGGTCAGACGTCACTGTGACGGCAACATCGCCCGGTTCAAGATCCCCAGGGTTCTCAAGGTCATCGATGAGTTCCCCAA
Source organism: Orthosia cruda (assembly GCA_964057195.1). Taxonomy (NCBI): domain Eukaryota; kingdom Metazoa; phylum Arthropoda; class Insecta; order Lepidoptera; family Noctuidae; genus Orthosia; species Orthosia cruda. The sequence continues at coordinate 9,179,586 of OZ059847.1, forward strand.
GACGGCCTCCGGCAAGATACAGAAGTACCGTATCAAAGAAATGATAGAGTCTGGCAAATTGTAGTTTTATGTCAATACATTTTATTTATTTTTAAATGTTGTTTTTTTTTGTTTTCGTTGTTTGGAAGATTGGCGTTTGCCGCCGAAGCAATGAGCATACCTGTTGCAAAAAACATACTAGGATTTTGAAGAAAATTTATAATCTATTGCGCCATTATGATTAAAAATTTCGTCTACTCGACTACGTAAATAACGCCTTGATCAATTTAGAATTTTCAAAATAAAAGGTATTGCCATTTGTTTGTGTGCTACGCAATAGCACAGATAATATAATAGTAGCATCACATACAAAGAAACCGTGCCACGTAACTAGCGTTTTTTAGGTCCACCAATCCAGACTCCAGAAAATGTCACATGGAAAACCCAACAACACTTTGCACGATCCGGGAATAGAATCCTGGGCCTCATACCCAGCATTAGCGGGTTAGACCACTAGTGCTAAAGCCAAAGTGTCTAGTGGTCTAGACCAACGCACGAGACATTTTGGCTTTAGCCCAACATAGCTCAGTTACATATCCAAGCCCTTGAAGGCGCCCTTTCATGGTGCGCTGCCATTCGTAACTGATTCGAAAGTTAAGGTTGCCCTAGTCGATCATTCTTCCATACAAACTAGTCTGCGCGATTACTCCACTGTATGATAATTTACGATCAAAAAAAAAAAAAAATATCAATTTGTCTCATCATTTAGCCTTGTATGGAAACAAAAAAGTAAAAAACATAGATATTGAAAGCGTCGAAAGTTCCATATTTCAACACTAATTTTAATGCATCTTTGGACGCAAATAAATACCATAAGAAGAAAGAAAATTGCAAAAAAGTCACCATACAGAGATAGATTAATAGTTCAACAATGCAAATAATTTTATTTTGAACAGATACATTTAGTAGTTTTTTCATGATATTCATACTCCCAAAGGTCTGTTTATAAAATTTCGCGCGGCCGTTTTCGTCCTAAATCATAATCCTATTCGCAAAAAAATGCAAAAGTGTGTATTCGTACGCGAACTAGCTTCTTACTGCTCATCACTGCATCTGTCGCTTTCGCACGTGTTGTCGGTTGAGATAACATCCATTTTAACCCCGCGCACAAAATAGTTCGTGCCGTCGACTAGGGCAACCTTAAGGCCAAATTCGATAGTTCGTTGCACTGTGGACTCATTATGATCGTGTGTAAGTTCAATATTAGGTGGTTTAACTTGATACTGATTAAATCTGTTATCTACGCAGTTCTAATATTAGCCTACCTCATTATTAACCTCTGAACTTTAGATATAAGTAAGAGTAGTTAAAAAAGAGTCTAATTTAAAAGATAATTATTATTCATTTCATAATCATTTGACCCTATGTTATAGCTAAATATTATAGTTACTAATGTCTATTGGAGAGGGCTATTCTCTGAGTTTCTTTGCGTGATCGAATCAGAAATGAAGACATCCGCAAGAGAACCAAGGTTACCGACATAGCCCGAAGAATTGCCAAACTTAAGTGGCAGTGGGCAGGGCTCATTGCTAACGGAACGGACGGACGGGGACGGATGTCCGTTGGGGCCGTAATGTCCTAGACTGGCGACCGCGTACCGGAAAACGCAGCTTTGGGAGGTGGATGTGAAGCGCACAGGACCAATCAGTGTGGTGACACTTGGGGGAGGCCTATGTCCAGCAGTGGACGTCTTTCGGCTGAAATGATGATGATATCTATTATCGCTCAAGTTTTTATCGTTGCAACATTTTTTCCCCAATTGTAACACTGTCGAAGAGAGCCATGTCACATGGTTGTATGTTGTAGATATGTTTACAAACAAAAAATGCCTTGACACAAAATTTCATTAAATAACTGACGAATCAAAAAAGTTATGTCGAACGCGACCTACCAAGTTGGTACCTACCTACTGACAGAAACGAGACGTGATAAATTCTAAATAACAATATGAATATTGTGCATCTTCATTCTAAAGCGGTACACACACTGGCAATGTTTTCAACAAAGGTTGATCAGCAATAGTTGCTGATGCTCACCATCCGCTGCTAGGACAAAGGGCTCACGGAAGTGGGCCATAACATATGTTGGGCACATGTCGTCGGTTTATTGGTTCTAGGAAATGACGGTTTCCTTCACTGTTTTAAGAGCATCAATGAAATATTACAATAAGTTTAACCTCCTTGTTATGTACCAACCTTAATAATTGCGTCAAGAATTTCGTCAATATCGAATAAGTAGATCCTTAGTATATTATTATTTTTTGTTACTGAATTAATTTCCTATAGTTGTATAGGAAGTTACTCCACGTAGCTCAAAAAAGTGTGACGGTATTTATATTAGTTTCTTTGTTAGCTTTGCAGTAAATTGCCGATTTGACGTTGCCGTAACGTCATATTGGACTAAAACCACACATACTCACACTTTTTAGGGTTCCGTAGCCAAATGGCAAAAAACGGAACCCTTATGGATTCGTCATGTCTGTCTGTCCGTCCGTATGTCACAACCACTTTTTTCCGCAACTATAAGAACTAAGTGTTACTAAGTTGTATTCTGTGACCGCATTAAGATTTTCACACAAAAATAGAAAAAAAACAATACATTTTTGGGATTCCCCATACTTAGAACAGAATAGTTTGCGCGAGAGACACTTCCAAAGTGGTAAAATGCGTGTCCCGCGCCCTGTAACTTCTAAAATAAGAGAATGGTAAAACTAAAAAAAAATATATGATGTATTATGTTTACATTACCATGTAAACTTCCACCGAAAATTGGTATGAACGAGATCTAGTAAGTAGTTTTTTTTTAATACGTCATAAATCGTTAACCGCAATTTACCAAGTACGGAACCCTTCGTGCGCGAGTCCGACTCGCATTTGGCCGGTTTTATTTCTCACGGCGTGGGCAGAAGCTACAGAACGCCATCTGCTATGTGCCTAACATAATTGATTTAATTGCCCACAACATAAATAATTGTTGTCATTCGTATTATCCCTACTATCCCTACTAATATTATAAATGCGAAAGTAACTCTGTCTGTCTGTCTTTCTGTCTGTCTGTCTGTCTGTCTGTCTGTCTTTGCTTCACGCCTAAACTACTGAACCGATTTGTGTGAAATTTGGTACAGACATAGTTTGGAACTTGAGAATGGACATAGGATAGTTTTTATTACAAAAAATAAAATATAAAATAAAATTTATTCCGGACATACAGCGCCATCTATTGGTCAAGAGTCGGCATCAGAAGTCACTATTCCACGCGAACGAAGTCGCGGGCAAAAGCTAGTTGTTGATATTTATATAAAAAGTACTGTCGGTGTGAGCACTCCCTAAGCGGGACTGATAACTCGAATGCCAATGTTTATTGTCCACCAGTATTTTCACGTCCGTCGAGATAACACCATCTAAACGATGTTTCTCCTTGTGTATCTGCTTTTGTTCTGCATTTTAGTTTTAAGTTTACATTTGTACTTTCGATACAGTCATGCAGGCAGATTAATTTACAAAATTAAAGGACCTAAGGAAATGTTTTTCTTTGGAAATATGTTCGACATATTTATTACTCCTGGTAAGTGCATTTTTTTTTCTTATATGGTTTTAAAATCACACAGTCTCTATAATCTAAATGCATTTTGTCTTGGGCGCACGGTTGGCGCAATGGTTGTGCGATTGACTGCTGCGCTGCGTGTCGCGGGTTCTATTCCCGCACGGAACAAATATTTGTATGACCTACAGATAGTTGTTCCGGCTCTGGGTGTTGTGTATGTAAGTTTATATGTTTATAACGCACCCACGATACAGGAAGAAATTCTAAGTGTAGGGCAAAGTCTAAAAAAAAATATGATTTGAGGTGCTACTGGGCCCTAGTAGCATTCAGAATTTTGGAAGTATCAAACACTTATATGTAAGAAGATAAAAAATAAAATATGTTCTTGTAATCACAATCACAACACACTTATATATCACATCACACTAATATTATAAAAGTGGAAGTTTGTGAGTGTGTGTCTGTTTGTTACTTCTTCACGATCAAACGGCAGTACGGATCTGGATGAAATTTGACTTTTTATCCCGGTATAATGTTCCCATGGGATGATAAAACATTTTTCACACGGGCAAAGCCGCTGGCAGAAGCTAATCACACTTATTATTAATATTATAAGAGCGCAAGCTTGTTACTTACTTGCTTCTTTGTTAGTTTGTTACTTCTTCACGCTCAAATGGCTGAACGGATCTGGATGAAATTTGGCACATGGATAGATTATAGTCTGGAATAACACATATAATCATTTTATATCCCGGGAATAAGTTCCCTTGGTATAATTTTAGACATTCATGCGGGCGAAGCCGCTGGCAGAAGCTACTTATATTATAAAGGTGTCAGTTTGTGAGTGTGTGTGTGTGTGTTTGTATGTATGTTACTTCTTCACACTCAAACTGCTCGACGGATCTGAATGAAATTTGGCACAGACATTGATTGTAGTCTGGAATAACACATATAATACTTTTATCCCGGGCATATGTTCCCCTGCCGCTGGCAGAAGCTAGTATACCATAAAAACCTTAGAATGTCTCAAAAATGCTGACACAGAGCTTATATTTAAATCGTTAAAAAATCCTCTTTTTATGGGTTGTGTAAATTTTCAATCCATTCAAAGATAATACAAATTCTTAGATAAGCACAGAATTTTAACACTTCCGTCACTCTACATATTGGAAATAGCTGTATTTGTAAATAGTGATCCTCAATGGCTCCACTTTTGGTCAAATAATTCCGATAGAAATAGACGTGAGAAGACTGGAATAAAGACTTATGACTTTGGGTGCAGTCACACTGGACCAAAACAGCACTTCTAAGAAAGTAATGACTTATGACTTTGGGTGCAGTCACACTCGGCCAAAACAGCACTTCTAAGAAAATAATGACTTATGACTTTGGGTGCAGTCACACTGGACCAAAACAGAACTTCTAAGAAAGTAATGACTTATGACTTTGGGTGCAGTCACACTCGGCCAAAACAGCACTTCTAAGACAATAATTACTTATGGCTTTGGGTGCAGTCACACTGGACCAAAACAGCACTTGTAAGAAAATAATGACTTATGACTTTGGGTGCAGTTACAATCGGCCAAAACAGCACTTCTAAGAAAAGTTTTGTATGCATCGCCCCATAAAAAACAATGAAAATCAATGACTTTAAGCAATTGAATTTTAATTTATTTCAGAAAACATTTAAAAAGCTGCTTACTGTTAGGTGCTACTATAAAATTGTTGATGATTTAAATGATAAATTTTGAATTTTATATTGTTTTAATTTTATTGTATACTATAGAGGACGCCTCGCGGTTTCACCCGCGTAGTTCCCGTTCCCGTGGGAATACAGGGATAAAAAGTAGACTATGTCACCCGGGGATAGAGTAGCTTCCCAACGGTGAAAGAATTTTTGAAATCGGTCCAGTAGTTTTGGAGCCTATTCGGTACAAACAAACAAACAATGAAACAAAAAAATCTTTCATCTTTATAATATTGGTATAGATTGGCATATTTTGTCTGTAATTAATATTGACTACATTTTGTACTGACTTTGAATGTATGTTGAATAATATACCATATTTTGCGCTGACTATAATTTTAAATATGTTTTATTTTTGTATTTAATTTCTAATAAAATTAAATACCAAAATAAAACAGTTAGAATGAAATAAAAAGAAAGAAAAATTGTTTATTTGCGCCAGGCACGATGCAAACCATAAAAATAACAAAATAACTTAAAATCATTACAAATTATGCGTCACAACCACGCAAAACGGTCATTGCTCAGCATAATGCTGGGACTCGTGTGCGAAACAGAGCCACAGCGCTAGCCGGTGTCGACTGGGTGACTCCGAACCAATGAAACCTTAGTGGCAAATGTTGGAGCGAACAGTTCTCACACCTCATCATCCTCGAGCTCCCAAAAACTAACTTACTATTATTCCTTCTTACCGCACTGGGCTTCTATGAAATTGATACACTGTTTCAACTATACAACTCTGGCATGTGCATAAAAAAATCTGAGAGTAAATTTTCATTTAAGCGTGGAATCCGGAACTATTATTTCTCCTCTTTTACCGAGCTCGGTCTTAGTCATAGTTATTATACTTTAAACTATATTATCTAATATTTGTTTGTCTTGTTCTCGAAATTAGTTTATGTATTTTATCAGTTAGTTATTTTATGAAGAGAGGTATGAGGGATGAAACGCATGTTACTAAAAGAGTTATGAATATAAATGTGGATGGATGGAGATGGAGAGGAAGGCCAAAGAAAAGATGGATGGACTGTGTGAGGAGTGATATGAAAGAAAAGGGAGTCAGTCGTGACGGGCGACAGGACAAGGAAGAATAAACATGAACGTGTTGCGCCGTTCCCAAGTAACATGGGACAAGGGCAGGAAGGAAAGAAGATGATGATGCTGATTTAGTTTATGAATATCCGAATTTTATTATTGTTTATATTTTGTATTTTTATTTTGCACATCTTTATTTTTTATTTATTTTTTGGAGTGGGAAATCATCCAATGACTTCTCCCGCTGTGGGTGAAGCGGAAGGGCGTGTCAGACTTTTACTGACTAAAACCCACCCATGTTCCTTCAGTTGCTTGTGCCAGGGCTACGGTAACTCTCTTTCAAATTTATCAGCGACCCAGACAGGCATCGGCCCTAGCGGACCCCGTTAGTTTTTGCTGACATCTCTTTGAATCGAGCGTGGAACACTACGCACCGTCAACTCGGGCCTGGTTCTTATCGGACGGCGAGCTACCCATTACTCGCCGTCCGGAAGCCCGCGCCTACGGCGGGAATCGGCTTGCGGGCTCCTACACCCAGGGCATCTCCTGCGATGGCTAGGTGCGTGAAAGAGGTCGGCGGGAAGTACCCAGTCGTACCCGATGTCTCACAGATGCGGCCCAAGACCGATCCCTGTGGGACACCGCACGACATCTCTCGCCGGTTCCACTATCCCTGGTGACCGGGGTAGATGACGGCCCTGTCCGTCAAATAGGCCTCGACCACGCGACAGAGATATGGCGGCATCCGGTGATACCGGAGTGCTTCCCTGATGCAACTCCAGGGCAAGGTGTTGAAGGCATTGGAGATGTCTAGAGACACCGCCAAAACGACCCACCCCGGACCATTGCATCCCCCATCGTGAGGGCTCGCACGTGCATGATGGCGTCCACCGTAGAGCGCCCTCTGCGGAAGCCAAACTGGCTCTCCGCCAGATCTGGCCCCACCCGCACCAGCTGCGCAACGAGGCGGTGTGCAATAACTCTTTCAAAGAGCTTGCCCACCTCATCGAGCAGCACAATAGGCCGGTAAGCGGACGGTTGGTCCGCTGGGCGCCCCGGCTTCTTAATGAGACACTGTTGTGTCCTTTGTAACCCAAAGATGGACTGGTAGAGAATGCCTTGCTGCATTAAGTCCTATGCCATTGTACATGCAGTTTAAATAAGTAAATAAATAATTTAAGTAGCAATTTGTTTACATACTTAAATAACCTGACCCGACCCCAGTCTAAGCGCTCATATCATTGATTTACTAACGGAAAAATACTAACAAAAAGGTTTGGTAACCCCTAAATATTTTATACCTTTTTCGCTTTTTGTGACTCTTGTTTAATCTACGGTTTGCTATAGACAAAGGTAAATACGTACTACTTCTTATCAGCGAAAACAATTGTGGAAAAATCAAAATGTGAGGGTGGAATAGTCTATCCATTGGAAATTTCATTAGCGTGTTCCAATACCATATTAGAATCAATATCTTTTTAAACTGTAATTACGGCACGGTTGGCGTAGTGGTTGAGCGAACGGCTGCTGCGCTGCGTGTCGCGGATACGATTCCCGCACGGAACAGGTATTTATATGGCCTACGGAGATAGCTGTTCCGGATCTGGGTGTATTTTGCATGTGAATTTAAATGTTTGTAAACGCACCCACGATACAGGAAGAAATTCCTAGTGTGAGGCAAAAAAAAAAAAAAAAAACCCGTGCATGGCCCTGATATGTGTGGATAGACCTTTATAGGGATGTTTCCTGGGTAGAAAAATGATAATTCAATTTAGTCCTTCAGTGAGATTATCAAATAATATTGGACACGTATTTTTTGCTTTACCAAATTAATAAAAAAATACATAAAACTCATCAAAGTTCAGGAGTGCGGGCTTGTGATGCCACTATGCCAATAAAAAGTGGCGTGACGTCACACGATACTTCAACGCATTGTATTGTCGGCACTTTATGTTTACGTGTCAAAAGAAAAATACGTGTCCAATATTTTTTATTAATCTACATGACGGACTAAAAACTAATTTTCAGTTAACATCTCTATTGTGAAGTAAATGTTATGATTCGCGTTTGACTTTGATATGTATTATCGCTATCACTGATAGGAGGTCAATTTGCCTAGACTCTCTTGTTTATATATACATTCTTATCGCTTCTGCTTATGTAATATGGTGATCAAACTAATGCGTATTGTTTATGCGTTATCTACATTACAGGCAGGGTCATCATGTCGATTTGTTAAAATACCGGATTATTTTATTTTTGCGAGTTCATATCTGTTGTTTTGTGCAAATAATTGAAAGTGAAAAAATAAACCAGCCAAGTGCGAGTCGGACTCGCGCAGGTCCGTACTTGGTAAATTGCGGTTTACGTTTTATGACGTATTAAAAAAAACACTTACTAGATCTCGTTCAAACCAATTTTCGGTGGAAGTTTACATGGTAATGTACATCATATATTTTTTTTAGTTTTATCATTCTCTAATTTTAGAAGTTACAGGGGGCGGGACACATTTTAGCACTTTGGATGTGACTCCCGCGCAAACTATTCAGTTTAGAAAAAAATGATATTAGAAATATAATTTTTGAAGACCTATCCATAGATACCTCCACACTTATGGGTTTGGAAAAAAAAATGAGTTTCAGTTCTATGTATGGGGAACCCCCAAAATGTATTGTATTTTTTTTTCTATTTTTGTGTGAAAATTTTAATGCGGTTCACAGAATACATCTACTTCAACAGCATAGTTCTTATAGTTTCGAAAAAAAGCGGCTGTGGACGGACAGACAGACAGACATACAGACAGACATGGCGAATCCATAAGGGTTCCGTTTTTTGCTATTTGGCTACGGAACCCTAAAAAGGCCAAGCTTCTAAGCTTTTGACTTAGGGTAAAACCAGGATAGTTGCCCCAAGAGTATAGTTGCCCCGATTGTGAATCGCATGCTGTTTTATTAATCTATCGAAATATTCTCCAACTACCACTTTTTTTTTTTTTTTTTTTGATCACGCTGGGAAAAAATGCATTACGCATACCCACCCATTGTGGGAATGGGAGGGCTATGTGGGACTCCCCGGCAAGCCCGGTATACCCACTAAAATAACCCAGCGGCACTCCCGCATCGTCTGTGTGGAGGAGGACTGGGAAACCGGCACAGCCTTTACGTCCAGCCCTCCGCCGACGACCGCCCGCCTTTTAGGGCAGGCCCTTCGCGCCCCTCCCTCAGTGGAGGGGCCCGGGAACGACAGCGAGTGCTCGGCCGTTCCCGCCCGATGGTGGTGATTGTGCAGTGCAGACGAGAGGCGCCCCCGCACCTGTCGCCCGCTAATCACCACCAGGAGGTGGGAGGAGACGATCATACAACCGCCTTCTACCACCTCTTCTTCGCCTGCGGAGCGGCGGCGCGAGACGATCGTCCTCCCGCGCACGCTCCGCCGCCTCCTTTTGCGACATCACGACCTCGCAAAAGGAGGCAACTGCTGCCCAGGCCTCCTCACTCCCCAGCATGGAGTTGACCACGCCGGGAAGTGAGAGGTCCTGCCCGATCACACTTATGAGGACACGGCGCAGCTCTGCCCAGGCTGGGCACACCTCGAGGGCTCCAACTACCACTAAGTTGACTGTATCTAATGTCTCTGTGCGATTGCATGGGCAGACAAATTCGATAAAATTTGTTGCAGGATAAATGATAAATGATTTATTTCTGTAAGTTGGTTTGTACAAACACTTTTACATGTCGATCACATTTTTTTTAAACTAGATGAGGTCGGCGTTTCCTATCTGACTACTCTGAGAAGAGAAGTGACAGTCTCATTTAACGTCCAGACAAAATCATGTTTAGATCATGTTCATGTGAAGACCATGTAGACTGATGTCTGAAATGGTCTTTTGAGGAAAGAACCAGCCAGATTGAGTGGACCTGTCCAGTCAGTGCACGCATTTGTCAATAACCGAGCAGCTCAACTCAGAATTTAAGGAGCTCAACGATTAGACGAACAATACCAAAGAAAGGACATTCGGGTAGGCTGCATAAACTACTCAAACTGCCAGACCATGATTAAAACTAAGATAAATTAAAATTAAAACAAAAAAAATAATGATTCACATAGTCTTCGCATTCACAATAATTAAAATAAAATAGTAATAGTACTTTAAAAAGTAAATATTCTTGTCATAGATGTGTTAGATGTCCCGCTTGCCACTTAAACGTAATTTACATGGATTAGGCTATTTACGATACATGTCCCAAAATATAGAGGGAAACGCAAGAGTCGCTAATACTCTGGAGATATTAAAGATAATGATTTTTACTTTTCATAAAGGTCATTGGGCAGAATCTGACCCGCAGCTTTATTGCGTAATGAATTCGGCAAAAATCTACCAATCACATCGCATCCTTCGATTCATCTCGCAACGGATTGGTAGATTGTTCATACCCTTTGCCCTTTGCCTTGCCGAATCCACTTGCCCAATAAGGCTGCAGCTTTGCGAAGACTGGTGGACATTATCCAAAATAATCTTAAACTAAAGATAATAATGTGAACTTTCATTGCATATATTTATTTGATTCAAAATCGATAGAGAAAAATGTAAAAAAAATAAATGATAGATTACAACCCACAGATCATAGAAACAACAGTTTCTGTGATCTGTGGTTTCAGAGGATTTTATGTTTTTGTCTGTACCTACAATTTGTTAAAAATAGTTATTTCCCTAAGTTTTCCGTGTATCATCCAGTCACTATCCAGAATTTGATCGTTATTGGCGACACTACCGGATCCTGTACCAGCGAATTATTTTTTTAAAATCAGCTAGTCGGATTCCTGATTAAGAATATTGGGTTATCAAATAACCCATAATTCAGTTAGTTTTTATCATAACAGCCCCGAGACTTCATTCAGTGATTACAGCTTTACCTAATAGTCTTGAATTTGGCTCACTTGAAAAAGAACACCCCACGAAGAATACAGGAATATAGTGATGTTCGGCTTAAAGAGACTCGTTTCGTCTCCATCAGGATATACAACTTTTTATTTATCCTAGTTCAATATTGTATCTGCATTGATTTTATATTTAACTAGGATTGCATTTCGGCCTACATATCTCCTTATATGTATACCAATTATTATCATGTCTATTCAAACGGGACCCGATGACTGAGGGTCATAGAAATATGTCCATTAATTGGGGCTATAGTTCCCTGCTCTCTGACCTCATCTCACACCGAGACGTAGAGTTAAGCCGAGCGGTCGAAGTACATTCATTAAAAACAAAAGTGGCATTGTATGTACGGTTTTTATACGTATACGTAAACTGCGTTTCTAGTTTGGAATATTTTTTCAATACATAGATACTCGTATTAATATCATATATTTCCTTATGTAGCCAGAAATGCATACTGCATAGGCGTAAACTGGCAAAATGGAGGTGTACAGGTAACAACCATGTTTGCCTGTTATTGTAAAATTCTAATAAGTAATGTCGCGCTTGTTAGAATCATGAAGAAACTCCATATAAAAGTATCTATATCTACCAAGATAGCAAGCTTGGAATTTTAGGATAGTTTTTGGTTGTTTACTGTGTGTCTGAGTTCCTATGAACGTGGTGTATAAGGGCAGGGTTTTATGAAGAAAAGCACAGAAAGACAAGACTAGGTATTTATTTCAATTAGGTTTGTCAATTAATTCATATTGAGAAGGCTCAGAGAGCTTACCACCCGTTCGTTAAACTAGTGCTCGTGGAGAAGAAGGGAAAGAAACTCCACGGATGCTCTTCTATAGTATTTATAGATATCTTTTAAAATCATATAAAGATTGTTCATCACAATAAAGATCTTATTCTATGATTATCATCATATGATGAATCTTGTAGCATTTCACAATGTTACAGAATCCAAACTACAAGGGCAATGCCAAAGTCAAAGCCAAAGTCAAAACGTTTATTGCGAACTATGTGTATAATGGTGGTGTTATGTTATGGTAGTACTTATGACTTAGCAGCCTTTTACAAGCATTGCAAAATTAAACATGGCCCAAAAACCTAAACAAGCCCTTAAATCAATTTAACATAATATTATTAGGAATAAAGGCCATAATATGATACAGATGTATTATGATTTTGTCTATTTTTCACAAAATATAACAACTCAGGAAGACAATATCTTTGGGCAAGCCACAATTGCGGCTCTCTTCGAGGAGTGGCTTGAGAGGTGCCACGACTTCGTCACCTTCCGCATGACGCAGGTCCTCACCGCACACGGCTGTTTCGGGTGGTTCCTGTTCAGGATTGGGCGGGTGGAAACGCCTGGGTGTTACCATTGTGTGGACCGCCCGAAGGATACGGTGGAGCATACGGTGGAGATCTGCCCCGCTTGGGCTGTGTACCGCCGTGTCCTTGTGGAGGCGATCGGCGGTGGCAACCTCTTGCATCCGGCCCTGGTTTAGGCCATGTTACGGAGCGATAGGGTATGGGAAGCTGTCTCCTCCTTCTACGAAGCAGTAATGCTCGCGAAGGTGAAGGTGCGTGAGGGAGACGCAACGGAGGCGCCCTCACGCCCCTAGCCACCGCAGGAGACGCCCTGGGCGTCAGGAGTCGCAAGCCAATTTCCGACAACCGTATGCGCGGGCTTGCGTACGGGAAGTAATGGGTAGCTGGCCGTCCGATAAGGACCAGGCCTGAGTTGACGGCGCGTTATATTCCACGCGCGCCTCAAAGAGTTGTCAGCAGAACTGACGGGGTCCGCGTGGGCCGATGTCTGTCTGGGTTGCGGGTGAATTTGAAATAGAGTTACCGCGGTCCTGGCAGTAGCAACTGAAGGAACACGGCTGAGTTTTAGTCAGTAAAAGTCTGACACGCCCTCCCGCCTCATCCAGAGCGGGAGAAGTCATTGGATGATTTCCCACCCAAATATAAAATATCTTTATATATAAATGAGAATATCTTTACATAAGATTTTATACATACAGACTGTTTGTATGTATGTATGTCTGTATGTGTAAATTGAGTTATTGTGGATATTTCGTCAATCCGTTTCGTTGGTATAGTGTACTAAAACTTAAAAAGTTAAAAAAAATCTTTTTCACAAAGACACCGGGTTCCAAAACGAAAGTTATTAAGCACTTTTTGATGTTTTGGTTTTGAAAACTATTTCTTTTTTTGTGAAAGAAGTTATTACTTAAGTATTTTCTTAAAATGAGCTTGATAATTTCTTTCCCTTCCAGTACAAATGTTCACCTTTCAAATAGAATGTCGCAAAACCTTTGGCAATATATGGAAATTTTGCGGTTTTAACTACCGAGCCGTGTATTTGTACAAACCTGAGGATATAGAGGTAAGCACATAACTATGACATGCATATAATAATTATAACTATAACAATTCATCCAACTACTCGATAAAATGAAATTGTAGTTTAAGAGAATGTACCACAAGTCTTTCAAGATCTTTGGCCGATACTCTTTTTTTATTATATTCATTCTCTTTTTTTATTATGTTCTATAGTCAATAAAAATAATTCCAAGTATTTATTTTTTAAGTTTGTCATAATTTGTTTTCAGGTCGTCTTGTCGTCTACACAGTATATAGACAAAAGCATCCCCTACATATTTCTATACCCATGGCTCCATGAAGGACTTCTGACTAGCACAGGTAGTTTATATATTAATTTTATTGCTTTATTAATCAAGACACTCTAAAAATGTAGACTAATTAATTTAAAAAACTTCCATAAAGACTTCTTAACGACTTTTCTGAAGTAATATCTTTAAAAAGTACTTTAACTCAAAGCAATTCACATGAAATAAATGAAATAATTACGTTCAAAAATATAAAAATTATACTTTTTGTTTAAAGGAGAAAAGTGGCATCATCGCCGTAAAATGTTGACTCCTGCGTTCCACTTCCTGATCTTGAAGAAGTTCTTCGTCACTTTCTGTGAACATGCCCAGGAGCTAGTGAACACTGTGGAGAAAGAAATCGACAAGGACAAATCTGATCTGTTTCCACTTATCAGCAAGGCTACTCTCGGTGTTATTTGTGGTATGGTACGGTTTTCATCATCATCATCATTTCAACCCAAAGACGTCCACTGCTGAACATACATCCGATGCGTCTCGCATCCAGCAGATTCCCGCAGCCTTAACCAGTTCATTGGTACAACTAGTAGGAGACCTTCCAATGCTGCGTCTTCTTTTTGCCCTATCGACCATCCGTTCTGCGAGCAATGAGCCTTGTCCACTGCCACTTAAGTTTGGCAATTCAATGAAATATTTTAGTTGACTTGTAACTTGATGAACTAGCTCAACTAATAGTTACAAAACTACAGTGTCAAATCTAAGACGTGACTCAAGGATTGGTTGTTGTAGTTCATTGGCAAGTTGTTTTGTTTAGCAAGGTAGTGTTCAGCGTAATATAACATAATGTCCAGATAAGCAAAATTCTACTAAGACCAAGAACTTACGTATTTAATTTGTTTCAGAAACTGCAATGGGAGCCTCAGCTCGGGACGATGTAGATTCGTTAGCTAACAAATATTTTAAACCATTACACACATTGGTGGCGTGCATGGTATATCGAGTAACGAGGATTTGGTTATACTCAGAAGCTCTGTTCAAATTTAGCAGAGTTGCCAAAATTCAAAAAGAATCATTAAAAACTTTAGAGCAATTCACTACGCAAATAATTCAGGAAAGGAGAAAATATAGGAAAAATAATAATATAAACACTGAAAACATCGATGATGGCGAAGATAATGTATACGGCAAGAAATCTAAACTAGCCATGTTGGACTTGTTACTAGATGAAGAGAATAAAGGAACCATCGATGAAAAAGGAATAATGGAAGAAGTCGATACGTTTATGTTTGAAGTAAGTAATAAATGCAACGCTATAAATAAATTATTCAAAACTTGAAGCACAATGAAAGGACGATTTTATTTTTTAAATCTGTCGAATTCCATATTTTGAATTTAAATTTTCCAAAATCATAATAAAAACTATTTATTTGTATTACAGGGTCACGACACGACTGCAACAGTCCTTTGTTTTATGATAATGAGACTTGCTAACGAACCGGAGATACAGGTACCTAAAAAAAGTGAAAAAAAGAAAAAGTGTTTAATTGTCACAAAAAGACATACATATTGTATTTTACAATTACATGCTTATGATAAACAATATGCACGTACGCACGGTTGGCGCAGTGGTTGAGCGATTGACATTCCTAGTGTGGGGCAAAGTATAAAAAAAAAAAAAAAAAAAAAAAAAAAAAAAAATTAAGTACTAGTAACTAGTACTTATAAATTAAGTTGGTAAAGAGACCGTTGCAGTCGTGTCGTGACCCTGGTCACGACACGACTGCAACAGTCCTTTGTTTTATGATAATGAGACTTGCTAACGAACCGGAGATACAGGTACCTAAAAAAAGTGAAAAAAAGAAAAAGTGTTTAATTGTCACAAAAAGACATACATATTGTATTTTACAATTACATGCTTATGATAAACAATATAAATTAAGTACTAGTAACTAGTAATTATAAATTAAGTTGGTAAAGAGACCCACAGCTAAAATAAAATTCCATCTGGATTGTGTTTGTTGTATAGCATAATGGTTCATATAACATGCAACTGAATCTTAAAATAAGCATTACAAATTGAATGTCATTTGTATGCAAATACATTATTCAATTCGAAAATGATGAACTGATGAGGTGATCACAACAGCCTGACCTATCCATCATAACTATAAAGCATTTAATTCACAATTGGATTCTGGTAGGCAACTCCAAAAATAAAGTTCTATATACACTTCATCAAAGTCAATATTATCTGTCCTTACATATACACAAAGAGGCCCAAGACAAACTGTCATACTATCAACGTTGGCGATGGCGGAAATGCCAAAATGTAATGTAATTAAACCCACGACATTTTGATAGCGTTTAGCATTGCCATATATTTTGGACATTTTTCCAATTTATTTATTTATTAAAACTTCATGCAACATAAAAGTACATAGGCGGACTTAATGCCTGAGGTATTCTCTACCAGAGAACCAACGGCGGTGAAGAGATGGCAGGTGCATAAACAATGAAATAATAATACATAATTTATCTTAAGTTATCTGCTGTGAATAATTCGACTTTTCAAATTTAAGAAGTTATATTTTAAAATAGCAAATATTGTTGTAGCAGAAAAAGCAAGAAATTGTGTTTTTAAATTTATTTTAGAATGTTTTATGTTCTTGTAAATAAATTTCAGGATACAGAACTTGGCACCCAATTAGATTCCAATTCTTTTATCAGCGTAGTCAAGAACCGCTCATATTCTTAGTATTGAACTTGGCTCCCTTTTTCACATTTATGTTTTTGATGGGATATTTTATCATTATTTTTTGTACAGAAATTATTACTAGGTACTTATCTATACTAATATTATAAAGAGGTAAAGTTTGTGAGTTTGTGACGTTGTAAGGGGTAATCTCTGGATCTACTGAACCGATTTTAAAAATTCTTGCACCGGTAGAAAGCTACATTATTCCTGAGTGTCATAGGCTATAAAATATTTTCAAAAAAAATAGAGATCCTTATGAAAATTGCAACAATGTAACCCAAGGTAGCAAAATGTTGTCTGTAAAATACATTATTTGGCGTGCGCTGAGAAAACTATTGATGATAGATACAAATTAGTAGGTAGGGTAGGTAGGATAGGCAGGTTAGGCAGGGTAGGCAGAGTAGGCAGGGTAGGCAGGGTAAGCAGAGTAGGCAGGGTAAGCAGAGTGGGCAGGGTAGGCAGGGTAGGCATGGTAAGCAGAGTAGGCAGGGTAGGCAGGGTAGGCAGGGTAGGCAGGATAGGCAGGGTAGGCAGGGTAGGCAGGTTAGGCAGGGTAAGCAGAGTAGGCAGGGTAGGCAAGATAGGCAGAGTAGGCAGGAAAGGCAGGGTAGGCAGGGTAGGCAGGGAAGGCAGGGTAGGCAGGATAGGCAGGAAAGGCAGGGTAGGCAGGTTAGGCCGGGTAGGCAGGGTAGGCAGGGTAAGCATAGTAGGCAGGGTAGGCAAGATAGGCAGGGTAGACAGGAAAAGCAGGGTAGCCAGGAAAGGCAGGGTAGGCAGGGTAGGCAGGGTAGGCAGGATAGGCAGGATAGGCAGGGTAGGCAGGTTAGGCAGGTTAGGCAGGATAGGCAGGGTAGGCAGGAAAGGCAGGGTAGGCAGGGTAGGCTGGGTAGGCTGGGTAGGCAGGGTAGGCAGGGTAAGCAGAGTAAGCAGGGTAGGCTGGGTAGGCAGGGTAGGCAGGGTAGGCAGGGTAGGCAGGGTAGGCAGGGTAAGCAGAGTAAGCAGGGTAGGCAGGGTAGGCAAGATGGGCAGGGTAGGCAGGAAAGGCAGGGTAGGCAGGATAGGCAGGGTAGGCAGGAAAGGCAGGGTAGGCAGGATAGGCAGGATAGGCAGGATAGGCAGGGTAGGCATGGTAAGCAGAGTAGGCAGGGTAGGCAGGGTAGGCAGGGTAGGCAGGGTAGGCAGGATAGGCAGGGTAGGCAGGGTAGGCAGGGTAGGCAGGGTAGGCAGGGTAGGCAGGGTAGGCAGGGTAGGCAGGGTAGGCAGGGTAGGCAGGGTAGGCAGGGTAGGCAGGGTAGGCAGGATAGGCAGGATAGGCAGGGTAGGCAGGAAAGGCAGGTTAGGCAGGGTAGGCAGGGTAGCAGAGTAGGCAGGGTAGGCAGGGTAGGCAAGATAGGCAGGGTAGGCAGGAAAGGCAGGGTAGGCAGGAAAGGCAGGGTAGGCAGGAAAGGCAGGGTAGGCAGGGTAGGCAAGATAGGCAGGGTAGGCAGGAAAGGCAGGGTAGGCATGGTAGGCAGGATAGGCAAGGTCGGCAGGGTAGGCAGGGTAGCCAGGGTAGGTAGGCAGTTGACGGGAGCGAAGCCCCGAGGGTCAGGTAGTTCATAATAAAATAAATACCAAATGGTTTTTTGTTAATCTATTGTATTTTCTTACGTTTACGGGGTTTAATTGTCTTTTTTTGTTATTTTCTATATTTTCTTTTACCTTTGAAATGTTCAAGTGAATTGCCCATTCAGTAACCGGATTTTTGTACGCTTTTTCTGTTTATACTTAATTTGGCCAAGTCGGGGCGGTAAATCGTGCGCAGGTAGTTGTACTCTACAATAGAGCTTTCTTGTGCCTTGATTTGACTTGGATCTAAATTGATAAGATGTACTCCATCTAAGGTTTTAACTCTGACCCTAAATATAGTGGAGCCTATGTCAAGAAGAACGCTGTCAAGGCTAAGGCCTTGTGATTTGCGGATAGTAAGGGAATATGCTTAGCAAATAGGGCATTGTTATCTGTGAACATATAGGTACATTACTTAATATCTGACACTTGTTCATTCTTGTTCGTAAATTAAATTATGCTTGAATTGTATTAAAATTATACGTACACTATTGCTGTTGTCTAAGTCCTAATGTACCTTCTATATTTTCCAATGGATCCGTTTATCAGTCCCTTACTGCAATCTATGTTTCTTTGCAACAGTAATGTGCACCTATTTTATCGAGATGACATTTTCTAAGCCAGCAGTTAGCGACGAATCATCCTCGTTATTTTAGAGTACTTCATTTTCTCGTTATTAGGGTTCCGTACCTTGAAAGGAAAAAACGGAACACTTATAGGATCACTTTGTTGTCCGTCCGTCTGCCTGACTGTCAAGACCCTTTTTCTCAGGAACGCGTGGAGATATCAAGCTGAAATTTATATCAAATACTCAGGTCTAATGTCCCTTAAAGCTGTGAAAAATCAAATTTCTAAGCGAACGCAATCAAACAATACAGCCGTTTACGTCGCAAATTTTCGAAAATTTTCGACACTCGCAAGTGAATCAAAATGTACAGGGTACTTCCCGTGAACTCAGAATCTTGAAAAATGGTACGAAGTAACGTCTTGTAGCACAGATAAAGGAATAATTGCGAAAATCGAAGTTTTTTAGTTAAATCATAAAATAAAAATATATTAATTATTTTAAACTTACTACCCCTTTCCTCATGAACGCGTAGAGGTATTAAATTGAAATTCATATCAAATATTCAGGTCTATAATACCTTTAAGCTGAGGTTTGTACGGAACCCTCGAGTCCGACTCGCACTTGGGCGGTTTTTTTAAATACTCTGAGTAGTCCATCAAATTTAATTTCTGGTTGCTCCATACTTGCCAACATTGAAGTATCAATAAACTGGTTACACATATTTTTAGTGGGTAATAAACATACTGTATCATCGGACAGCAGTCTAAAATAAGATATGTATTTTGCGGTTAATTTGAGGAATCGATTAGATAAAGTGCAACTGTCTTGACTTAATACTACACCCATTCTTAAACGAATCAACATTTTGCCCAAAATTTCGTCGTTATTGTGCCTCATATTTACAGTTAATTCATCATAACAAAACCGTAATAAATACGAAAGTCGACTATACTCTTTGTTATAAGTAATTATAACTTATAAGTACTAAAACTGAAATGTTTGGATTATACAAAAATTAAAGGTGGTATTCCACTCGGTATATATTCACGTGAAGACCTTATAATCTACATTAAGACCATCTGTCATAAATTTTGATTGCTGATTCTTACATTACAGGCACTATAAGAAAATGTTCCTAATAAAATCAATTCATTGAAAATTTTTAAAATAATGATACAAATTTACTGGTTTCTGATTTATTCCTTTGTATTCACCCAATTACCTATCTGGATGCCAAATTTGAACGTTGTAGGTCATCTGCAACATGGGTTAGAGTTTTGATCTATAGGTCAGTCAGTGATAAAAATGACGATTTTTGGACGTTAATATCTAAATAACCGTATGAGCTATATTTATGCAATTTTGGTTTATAGTTCATCTTAGGGATTTTAATATATAAACCAAATTTCATGTGTTTATGTTATATAGATTTTGAGTTATTAAGATGACAAAAGTGGCTCAAAATCAAAAGAGATCGTTACGAAAAACTAATATAACTCCAAAACTACAAAATACATTAATTACAGGATAAGATAGCAGATGAGATGAAAACCATTTTCGGTGACAGTAAAAGGCCACCTACCCTCGAGGACTTGAGCAAAATGAAATACTTGGAGTGCTGTATCAAGGAGTCTCTTCGTTTATACCCCAGCGTTCCTTTCATCTCTAGATATTTCAAGGAGGATGTCGAAATCGGTATGATATTACCTTTGATCCAATAAATTAATGTTAGCGTTTCCAGAATTAGATCATAGGCACTTGTCCCAGCGCGGAGCGATAAGCTATCGACTATTTTCTCACTGCAGAAACGTACAAAAGATATAAGATCCCGTGTCAATACAAGATACACATAAAGACCGCTGGCTGTTTACACAGTCGGCGAGTACTCTCTCGCCACAAGTTCGTCGCAGTGACAAGAACTATCAAAGTTATACTCGCTCAGCGATTCTCGTTTGTCCGCTTGGCGGTCAGAAATCACGCCAGCGTGCAGCGGTCATTTCTATCTACGGTGCGGCCGCCGCGAGTGAGTGGTGCGAGTATTCGCCCGTCGCACAAGCCGAGCGACAAAACTATCGGAACGGAACTGCACACTCACTTCTCGCTGCTCGCTAACTCGTTTTTAGGTTCTAGCTTTACTCGCTACTCGCTGATCGTGGGACAAGTGCTTTACATTATAATTACTAAAAGCGAGTTTGTTAGATCACGATTAATTATCGTTAACCGAGTTTAATTAATGGTTTATCGAGATTTCGTTTACTTTTTTTGGAATTAATTGAACTTCTTTGCTTTATGTTGTTTCTACTTAAAAAGTAGAAACAACATATATATGTTAACAGTTCAGATCCTAAGGCCAGGCATTTCCATTTATCTGGTCTGAATGATGGCTTAACTAACCTTAGTTGGAGCAGGGATGATAAAATATCAAGAGAATTCTTTACATACTGCCTATTATGTAAAGAATGTCCCAGTGGCATTAATATTTAAGAAATAGTCATCATCCTTTTGTTTCTCACAGGTGAATACACAGTCCCATACAATACGATGTGCAACTTCAACGTGTTTGACATCCATCGGAACCCAGAAGTCTTCCCAGATCCCGAGAAGTTTATCCCAGAGAGATTTCTGCCAGAGAACTGTGTATCTCGCCATCCTTACGCTTACATACCGTTCAGTGCAGGACCTAGAAACTGTATAGGTTAGTTGACTGTGTTTTAATTAATTGTTGCAAAATATATATATCGTTTCAGTTTTGAATTTAGAAGTATGGCGTTTAAAAGATGGCTGCTATAGCTAGGTTCAAACTTGATTGCGGCTCTGAAGTCCGCTACTCACTGCGCTGCGCTAATACTTCACCCCGACTATTTCATGATATTCTTACTAAGCAGCGGAGTGTTTTGAGCCGTCATTAAATTTGAATCGAACTGTAAGTCCTGGCTAAGTCTCGCGGAAACTAGGCAAGCATGACACAAAAGGGGGTGATCAGACCGAATCGCACTTAGCTGGTTTTTTAAACAATATCGTGGTAAAAGAATACCTTTATGTTAAATACTTGGGCTTTGGACCATGTCCTACTATTTCGTAAACCAGGATCAATTCCATTATTTCTTCTTTGAATTAAAAACTCTTACAATATCTCAAAACCAAGCTGTCTTTTCGAAACCTCTTTCATGTTCAATTTCCTATTTTGCAGGCCAAAAGTTTGCCCAAATGGAGCTGAAGACTATGATGTCCAGTCTCCTGAGAAGGTTCAAGTTGGAGCCAGTGACCAAGCCTGAGGATCTGATCTTCACTGTTGATATCGTTTTGCGGACCTCACATCCTATCTATCTCCGCTTCCGCCATAGAAATAATGCTTAATTATTTAAAAATATATAATCTAATAAATAAATAATCTAGTTATTAATAAATTATATTTTATTTGACCTTGATAAATTTATAACCATCGCCATCAACATATAGAATCATTTTTACTCATATAGGTGTTAAATTTAAAAATAACGATCTCGTCCTAAAAATAATGGAAAAGAAATGAATCATAGAGTATTTTATCTGGTTCATAATCTAGATTAATCAACCACTCCATGACAACAGATTTGCATTTAGTTTTCGGTAAAGAGTTTATTGAAAGATACCTATTCAATTTACTACACAAATTAGAGCTTTCGTAGCAGTATAATCGATGCGCAATTTTAGTTCTAAATGACGTATGTAGTGCAAACCAAATCCTTATGTCACTTATTTCTGATTTTGTCTGGTTCATACTTTAACACAAAGTTAAAAAAAAAAACAAAAAACTCGACTGCTTAAAAAGCGAACTAAAAAGACGTAAACAAGTAGAACATCTTGCTGTGCAGTCGGAGGATACATATTCGCGAGCTGTCTGACCAAAACCGTACCCTGCGACTGCACAGCATGATGTTCTTCTTGTTTACGTCTTTTTAATTCGCTTTTTAAGCAGTCGGATTTTTAATGTTATTTACATTTACAACTTTTCAGTTTTTTTTTTGTAATTAGGTGCATTTTAACATATAGGTGTTTTATATTTTTGAAATCGTCTCCTAAAACCCTTTATTTTGATAACCCACACGATGGGTTTGGAAGAAAAAATTTTTTTTCCTCCACAAAACGGCGCTCAAAATCCGCCATTTTATTCTTTTCCATTTTTTATGTAGACAGTGATACTCGCAGGGTTAAGACGAATCGATTGACGTAAGAATCATCAAAATTGGCCAATGCGTTTGGTACATATATAGACTGATAAAACATAACCCTCCTTCGGCAGTCGGGTCAAAAGGAATGCTTTTTCAAAACTGTATACGAAATGAAAAGTTGTCGATCACCATTAATACTTCCCATCTTTTATAAATGGTGCTTAACGCACTGCGTCCGATACGAATCCAAAAAATCGAGTCAAGGCGTCTCGGGCTGTATAAATCGTATTAAATTAAAATTGCATTCAAAATATACAATACCTGGTACCTGGGTGAAAATAGAGAAAACGACGTGATTTATCACATGTATCTAATCTATCTAATACCTAATATCAAAAAAATACCTAATATCTAATACCTAATATCTAAATAATACCTAATATCTAATAATATTAAAAACAGAAACATTATAGAGGGTCTATCGGTCGATCACAGCAAAATTTTAGATAAGTATCTAGGAGAGAGGCATAATAACTAGAGCGAAAAAAATAATCAACCTTTCAACATGCCCACTGCTGGGACACAGGCCTCCACTCTGAGAGAGGGAGTGGGTGATAATCCACCAGATTGACAGATGTCAAAATAATTATGTCTTCAAATTTTCTGTTCTAGGACATATACATACAGACATAGAGGACATTTTCTGTTCTAGGTTTCCTGACGATGTTTTCCTTCAAAGTTTTGAGAGCAGTGGTGATGAAATAAATTTTCGGAGGAGAGAGGAATAGCGCGTATTTTTCCTTATCAGCAT
The DNA here is from genome assembly GCA_964057195.1 of Orthosia cruda. Classification (NCBI taxonomy): domain Eukaryota; kingdom Metazoa; phylum Arthropoda; class Insecta; order Lepidoptera; family Noctuidae; genus Orthosia; species Orthosia cruda. The sequence goes on from OZ059847.1 coordinate 9,203,415, forward strand.
TTATTTATTTAATTTATTAATCCAAACTAATATTATAAATGCGAAAGTAACTCTGTCTGTCTGTCTTTCTGTCTGTCTGTCTGTCTGTCTGTCTGTCTGTCTTTGCTTCACGCCTAAACTACTGAACCGATTTGTGTGAAATTTGGTACAGACATAGTTTGGAACTTGAGAATGGACATAGGATAGTTTTTTTTTTTTTTTCACTATTCCGCGCGAACGAAGTCGCGGGCAAAAGCTAGTATTCACATAATGTTAAGTAACTTATAAACCAAACCACACAAAACCGTAGTAATGGTTTGACTTACATATATAGGTAAGATATATCAAGAAAACTCGGCTGTGCGTAAGCGCTCTTATTATACAAATAGTAGATAATATCTATTAAGGCCACTTCAGAGCGTGTTTGCTTGGATTCAGAATTTCAGATTAGATGCTGTGAATCAGCGCTCTTACAAAGTAAAGTTACCTAATCTTCATCTATCTTTATTATAATAATAATTTTATAAATGCGAAAGTTTGGATGTAGGTGTGTTTATTTCTGTCTGTCTGGACTACTTTTTGTCCCGGTACAATGCTCCTTTGGGATGTTAAAACTCTTTTCACGCGGGCGAAGCGGCTGGCAGAAGCTAGTATATATATATATAACTTGGCGCAGGAAAGTGAGGAGACCCGACCTCTAATAATGGTACCGGGGAAGGAAGAAGAAAGGAGTGGTTACTGAAATGGCTGCCTATAGAGAAGTAAGCAAATTGACTGGTGTCGATATTGGCTTTGTTTAAGTAGTCGCAGCAACAAAAAACATTATCAATACATGTAGCAGTTGTCACAGTTGTTCGAGTTGGTTCCTCAAACACATGTGACAAATTAAATGATTTGAAGAGATTTAATAGTCTGCTGCTATTTGAATTATTTTCTAATATAGTTATATTAAAGTCACCACAGATTATGATTAGTTTAGTACCAGTTGCAAGTTTTGCCAAAACATCTTCCATCACTGACTCAAATATATAGTAGTTTTTATAATTGGGGGGTCTGTGAACGAACACTATAACATGCTTATCCAGCTCAACACAGGGCAGTTCAACACTATGTTCAACTGATAGATCTACAATATCTTTACGAGGTTTTGATTTAATACCATTTTTGATTAATATAAGTGAACCTCCACGCAACATAACATTTCTGTTAAAACAGCTGCCCACAGTATAATTTACATAATTAATAAGTAATTAAATACAAATAATTTTAAACATTGTCTTTTCTAAAAACAGTTCTATTTCCAATTGCTTTGCAGAAAAACCTTGAATATTTTGATGGAACAATTTCAAAGAATTCTGCTTAGTCCCTTTTATAGATTAACTATGCGAGAGCAAGAAGGTAATTTCTTTTTGGTGGATGTACTCCTAACTATTTCGTTATTGGTACCCTGCCTTGTACTACAAACTAGTTTAAATTATAAATATTAATAGCAGAATTGCTAACGTTATTTAAATTATTGACCACCTGCAAATTAGTATTACTACTAATGTCAACTACAGTACATGACTTCGACATACTATTTATGGCTGAGTTTAAAGTAAAAGAAAATAGCCTCGCTATTTGACGTGTTACCCTAATAGGTAGATACACTGTATTGCCTGTCGTCTTCAATTTATCAACAAAAATGTTGATGTCAAAAAAACTAATTTTTCACTGTGTGGCTGACAAGGAAATGAACATGTTTAATCACCATATGAATATAATTATTTTGTGTACTAGTAAATTTTTCTAAATAAGGAAAAGCACACAAAATGATTTTATTGCTGTTCTTCTTTATCAACTCCGTTACACACTCAGTGATGTCACCTTTTTTACAACCAAACTGTTACCTATAAAGACAGTTACATTGGTATCTGATTTATATACACTCTTTATAACAGATTCCATGATATGCTTGTAAGATGACTCAGGCATACAATAATTAAAAGTCCAATAATTCTGATTGCTATCTAATAATTTACTTAAACCTCTTCCAATACCATCCGCAAACATAACCTCCGTGTTCTATTAGAGTGTGACTGTTCCTAAACGAGCCTAGGCTGATAAAAATTTTGTTTTTCCTAAAATGGCCCTAGCCTTAATGTTAAAGGTCGGCTACTTCTGAAGAAGTAGAATCTGTGCCCCAACCAGCCGCACAAATTTGTGTGGTTCGTCTTCCTGACCTGGACAACTCTCCACCTAGTACACGTGTATTTCACCATGGTTTTGTTTTGCTATGGAATTCACAGTTATAAGATTATAACTTGGAAGTGGTTTAGAAGGATAAGATATAACTAAAGGGATACAAACCAAATTCTAACAATTAACTAAAAGTTGTGTGAGAAACCCTTTACACTAATGTATAGATTATTTGAATAAAAGACCGAATAGTGGTCGCGGATAATTAATTAACATTCATGAATTATTACAAATAGAAGTAACTAATATAACAGATAGTTTTAACTCAGGAAGTAACTGGAGTTGATTAGATCAACTCTCCTACAGACAGCCCCAAAAAGCGCCCATCCCGTCATCATTTCCTAGTGTAGCTGGTAAGAAGAAATGATGAAACAAACTTCCCAGCACACTTTCTGTCTGTTAGCCATAAGGAATATATTAGTAAAGCAATAGTGAAGTATGAAGTTAATTAGACAAAGGGGTTGCAAAGCGCATTATTTACCTAACGGAAGGTCTGTGGAAGGAACGCTACGCTTGCTTTGATAAATACATTTACTTGAATTACGTTAATCAGTTCACTGACAATAGTCTAGATTTCCCACCCACGTGACGAGTGACCGCCTTAAAACAGCAGCTGCTGTACTAAGTAACAAGCATTCTCGTAAAAAGCTATTAAATAAATGCATGAGCGGCCGTGCCAGTACTGTCCTACAATCCCTAACGATGAAAGGTGGCACCCTGTCTGGCCCAACCGAACGCTTGGGCTTGAGGCGCGTGAGCGCGGCACTCACCTCGCCGAGAGACAGCTGCCCCACGTGAATGCGGGCGCCGCGCTCGGGCACCGTTTGACCAGCGGCAGCCGCATCCAACCGCGGTGCCACTGTCCCATAAACCGAATGAAAGTAATCAGCGAATGCCTGAGCGCACTCATGCTCGCCATTCTTACTATCTTCGGTCTACTACGTTTCGAGCGCTTGCCCCCAATAAAACCCCAAAGAGACCTCGGTTCCTTCACAAATTGTTTCTCAGTACGCCTCTGAAAATCGCAGTATGCGGTGCTGATTTCTACTTTGACAATTGAACGGTAATGCGAAAATTTAAAATAGTCGTTGACCGAACGAGTCTTCTTAAAAGATTTGTGCCAAAAAGCTTTCTTCTTAATATGACCTATTATGTCAGCAGTGAACCATACAGGGTAGTGATAACGAAAGCAATCACCCTTGAAGCTCTTTCTTGGAGTGCTATCATCCAAAATACTGTAAAATATGTCGTAATATATTCTATATGCTTCGTCGGCTTTACTCGTTTCTTATAGGGCGCTCCAGTCTATCCCTGCAAGTCCCAAGTACAAGCAATGGAAGTCCGCCTTGCTATAATTCCATCGTGGTAGGGAGGTGGAAGCATGCGGTATATGGTAAACAGGGCTAGAAGTCGCTCGCACACGACCTATACTTACTCGTAGCGGCGGATGCTTGTGGGTCTATGCGTGACAAACACTCCTCACATTCCTCGCTTACGACAATATCACCTTCGGGTAAAGTAGTTAGGACTACATCAAGTGCGCGATTGTTGCAATTAAGAATATTGTTACTTTGGCGAAACCCCCAAAAGGTGACATAGTATTCATAATAACATTGTACATCTTGGTTTGCTGAATACATATTTAAATCAGCTACTAAAACAACTTTATCATATCTAACACATAACTGCTCCAGTAAATGGAACATATACATATATTGCCTTTCAATAGTCTTAGGTGGAATATACGCAACAAAACACAAAAATAAAAAAGTATTTTGGCGGTATACTGTCACACATACGATTTTGAACGGATGGTGGCTCAAGCTACTGTTATCAGATAACGGTACACTGCGTAACTAGAGAGCGCCGCGCGGGGTGGCGATCAGCATGACCCCTCCGTGTTTACGGCCATCCTCGCGGTCACATCTGATTATTGTGTAACCACTCGGAGCCAGCTCACCATCATGTATCGAGTCATTAATGCCAGTCTCGGTTATGGCTACCAAATCAAACATACACTCTATAATATTATTACAAAAGGATTTTAGCTTCGTACGTAAGCCTCTAACGTTTTGGTAGAACAGATCCTCGCGGTCACATTGTGTAACCGCTGGGAGCCAGCTCACCATCATGTATCGAGTCATTAATGCCAGTCTCGGTTATGGCTACCAAATCAAACATACACTCTAAAATATTATTACAAAAGGATTTTAACTTCGTACGTAAGCCTCTAACGTTTTGGTAGAACAGATCTAACGAGCACTTGGGTTTCTTGCCACTAGCTTGAACCACATTCACACCATTCGAGCGCACCAAATTGGTTTTATCGACGTTTAGGGTTAGTTAGTTTTTGTCCAGCCAATTAGCTATGGTGCGCATGCCATTCCATATGGCATGGCCTATATAAATTTGAAACACAATCCTAACCGCGGTACGAAACATAATGATTATAGCTTTCGTCTAGCGTATACGTAATGTGGTAAGCAAAAACTACAGGTATATGTCGCTTTCGCGTTACATAGCCCGCCTTAGTTGGTACAGGTTAACAAGATTCGCACCGTTCTAGCATTGTTTCAAAATCTGCGTATATAACAAATGGTGCAATTTGTTTTCTGTTATTATTTTCAAACTTTATGAAAGAACCTTTTAGAGTTAGTTCAGTTGCAACACCACCACAACTATGCGAACTAAGATCATCACATGTATTAAAAAACATTAAAAAAAAACGTCACAAAAATACAATTGATTCATAACAAGGCGAGGCAAATCTTTAATGAGACCGTAATGTGAAAAATCATCACTTCCTAAATAAATGAATCACCTTTCCGTTTAAGAGTTTTGCGTTGTAAAAAGGTCATATGACGGTATTCTTTTTTTAACCATAAATCAATCAATCTGCCTAGCCTTTTCCCAACTATATTGGGGTCAGCTTCCAGTCTTACCGGATTCAGCTGAGTACTAGTGTTTTACATGGAGCGAATGCCTATCTGTCCTCCACAACCCATTAACTGGGTAACACGGTACCCCTTGGCAAGACTGGTGTCAGATCTCAGGCTTCTGACTACCCGTAACGACTGTCAAAGATCTTCAAATGACAGCCGGGACCAACGGCTTAGCTTGCTTTCCGAGGTATGGAGGAAACTCGGTATGTTGAAATGGTCACCCATCCACGGACCGGCCTCGTCAAACGTTGCTTAACCTTGATGAGCGACCAGTGCGGCTGTTATTATTTAACAACGAGCTCCTCTGTTATTTTTATTAAATAAATTGAATTTGTATTTTTATTTAAACCATAAATATAAATTTTAGGGTTATTTACTTCGAACCTCGCAATATCTGAAAAAAACAGTGGAAATGATATGTCCTTTACATTTCAAACGTTACGAAAATCAGGGTAAGACGATACTCTTTCAAGATGACTTTTAGCTGGATATAAAACAGCAATAACTGACCATAAAAAATAATACTCAACATTATTGCGGATAAAGTATTTAATAAATAAATATTAACACATACTTTTTCAATTTTATTGCAGACGCAATAAAATTGAAAAAGTATGCAAGCAAGTAAGTAAGCAAGCAATTCGATAAAACTTGAACCCCGCAAAGGCTGATATTTGTTAATATTTATTTACAAATAAGAACTGCTTAAGAACGTCCATCCACTGTCACGTACCTGAAATTCTTCAATCTTTTATGTTAAAGTGCTTTTGACTTGAGACATTAATTAATCAAATTCATAATTCTGATACAGAGTAAATTTTTTCGTGGTAAATGTTTTCATCTCCTGTGAATCATTTTTAACCGACTTCCCAAAAAGGAGGAGGTTCTATGTTCGACATTATGTTTGTTTTTTGTGTATGTTCACCGATATCTCTGTCAATTGTGGACCGATTTAAAAAAATATTTTTTTGTTTGAAAAAGTATGTTTCGAAATTGGTCCCATTTTATTTTGGTGGAGATTTGATGAAGAACTTTGGAGATATACAACAGAACTCTTCAATAAATAACGGCAAATCTCTCGGGATTGCTGCAATCACATGTCTGTTTATTGTTTATACCATTTCATAACATAACATCACGCCAGTACGCTCTTAAGATCTCTCATTTCAGCGGTTAAGTTTAAGTTTTATGAAATCTATTCGGCATTATAGTTACCTTACTAACTTACCTATTAGGTCGGTACAACTAAAAAGTAAAAAAATAAAAAACTTTTTTGCAAAAAAATACGACCGACTTCCAAATACAAAACTACAAAGAGAAAAATAACTTTAATTTTTGAAGTCGGTGTCCATAACGCAAAAAATTGGCACCTACGAAAGACACCGACTTCAAAAATTAAAGTTATTTTTCTCTTTGTAGTTTTGTATTTGGAAGTCGGTCGTATTTTTTTGCAAAAAAGTTTTTTTTTAAGCATTAAAAACAAAGCAAAACCCCCGCCTTGATGCACAAAAGCATACTTTGCATGGCCCCAAAAATATTTAATATATTACCAAATTTAATTAAGGATTTAAATATTATTCAATTTAAAAACAAATTAAGACATCTATTATTGGAAAAATTATACTATACTATTGATGAATTCCTTAATCTTCTTCTTAGCGTGTCGATGACAAACAGATTCTTTTTAGTTAAATGACTTGCCTGGCCCAGAATTCAGCAACGGCAACACCCTCCGCCGACGCAGTCATAAGGTCCTCACGTGAACAGACAACAGGACATGCGGCACAAGACGAAAGGTGGGCCATGATCTGCGGGGTGACACCGCACAAGCACAGAAGATCGGAGCCATCCGAGAACCCCCATTTATGGAGATTGTCTTTTTTTTTTTTTAATTCCTTAATGATAAATTGTAAGTTATTTGACATTGATATGTATTCAATTTTGACATTCCATTTCATTAATTATTTGTATACTCAATTGTTAATGTTTTGCTTGTCTTGTCTGGTCTTCATTTATGTTGTGTTTCGTTGTAATTATTTTATTTTAATAATGTGTTGATTATTCTGTTTTATAATAATTACTAATTATGAGAAAGAGTACACCTTTAACCCTCAGTTTCCCACCTTAAAATTATCTGAGAATTAATGTGACAAATTGTTAAACACGCGTTATCTTCTGTGATTGGCTGTTGAAAATTCAATTAACCAATCACAGCAGATAACGCGCGCTTGACAATTTGTCACATTAATTCTCCGATAATTTTAAGGTGGGAAACTGAGGGTAAGGTAGATTTTTGAGGAACTTATTATATATTATTAAGATCTCATGTAAAATATACCAAAAACCACACCAATAAATGAATTTTGAATTTTTGCAACTGGAGAAAAGACTTAACAAAAATACTGACCTGAAAGAAGAATACAAAAAGGTTATTGAAGAATACTACATTTAAAACATCTAGAAAAGGTGCCACAATATGAGATAAAAACAAAAAGACTCGCGTCGTTTTTGACGCCTCATGCAAGGGTTACAATCGAGTTTCCCTAAAAGACGAGTTACTGTTTTGTCCTGTTTTACAAGAAGACTTGCGAAGCTTAATTGTTAGATGGCGAATAAACGAAGTGTGTTTTGTTGCTAACGTACAGAAAATGTACCGAATGATTTTGGTAGCCCAGGAAGACACCGACTACCAGAGAATACTTTGGCGAAGCGATTCATCTGAAATCATTCAAGATTTAAGACTCCTGACTGTTAATTTCGGTACAGCGTCAGCGCTGTATTTAGGGATTAAAACACTTACGCAACTTGCTAACGATGAAGGTGCCAAGTATCCTGAAGCTGCTAGGGTTTTACAAGAAGATTTTTATGTTGACGACGTTAAGTCAGGGTGTAAAATGCAGTCATATGTTAAGTATTGTTTTTAATTAATGTACTTTTATTTTGGCATCTTTTATATGAAACCATGTTTGTTGTCTTGTTGCTTATCCCGAGTTTCAATGTAATTTTTCTGGTTTGCTAAAGTATCAGTTTGTGTCTGCTTGACACAAACTGATACAGAGGTTTTTCTTGGGTGTATTTCGGTTTGACTTATTAGGGCTGTATGTTGTAACTTTTTTGTATAACTGGATTTTTTTAACTAAGTCTTCATTTAAGTATTTGAGTTCAGTATTTTCTTGGTTCAATAATTCTTTTTATGTATGGGCGCCTATATAATTCTGATTCATGTTTTTGTATTTTATCTCTTAGTATTTTTACGTCCTCTTCATCATGGAGATATCTGGTAAGCTTTTAGAGGCACACTCTAGTGTCTGTGATGTTACGTCATTGTCGCGGTCATCTGTACTTGGGTCCGAATTGGTACAGACACGTTTACCACGGAATGTTATATTTCCCAAGAAATTATTCATTCTTATATTTTCTTAATATATTACATTTTTGACTGATTATTAATATTAAATGATGTTGAATATTTAGAAAAAAGTTTAATCTGACCTCAAAAAGAGCTTTTATTTTTCGGATAATTTGTTAGGATTTGAACTCGCACCCTCATCACTTGCATCCAACGGTAGTTACCATCAGGCCAATTACAATGGTAAAAATTGTGATCATTAAGTATGCTGACAGATAGTGGATAATTTGCAAACTAGATGGCTCTGTCCTAAAATTGAATGTGCAATCCCTCAGTACACACGCACATTTTTATGTTATGCTTTATGGTAACACTAGTTAACAGTGATAACTGTTAACTTGTTGTTTCTGTACTAGATGGCGCTTATCCAAATGATATGACTAGTACGCAGACGACGACGGGGACAGTGGCGGTGAGTGAGCGTGGGAGGTATCGACCACTCCGCGGGTTGTCGTAGGTCAGGGATAAAGTTCATTATCACACTATTCAAATTATGTGTTTTTCCACAGTTTTAATTTTGATATTTTGTTTTGCACTGTTATGTTTAAGTTATTAATTATAGTTATGATAGTTTACAATTTGTTTTGACCTTCCCATAGGCAAGATACGCTCATTAACACTGGTAACTGTTTTTATTAAAGATATTGTGATTTAAGTTTTTAAACTGTCATGGTCACTAACACTAACATTAACATTAGAAACGGGATATTTACCATGTTTACTGTTTGTGTGTGTTTTTTCCACCCGCAATAACTTCAGTTTATCCGTGATCATGGTGCTTGCGACAGCACCGAAATATCGGCAACTCGCAACAAACAGTAAACATGGTAAATATCCCGTTTCTGATGTTAATTTTAGTGGATATTGTGATTGTTATGTTTTACAAAGTTTATTTCACTTGGGTTCAATGTAGCACTCTGCGAGCATTTACCAGTGTCTATGTTCACTACACACACAATTCAATTACATAATTAGTTACATTTATAACAGTTTTCTTTTTTATAAAGAGATTTAATACACGGACTATGTTTACATCAGCATTGACAGCTGTCAAACCTAGTGTTAATAAGGACAGATCTATTACTGCACATTTGGATTTATATATAGATGGTACTATAAAGGCTTTAGGTGTACAATGGCACTTAGGCAGCGATCTATTTGAATACCAATTGAACCTAGTTCCCCTTCCTACAATTGTTAAAAAGCGAAGTATACTGTCAGATGTCCAAAAGCTCTTTGACCCGATCGGTTGGAAAGCGCCATGCATCGTGCAAGCAAAAATTTTGATTTAGAACCTCTGGCAAACTAAGGTTGATTGGGACCAAGAGATGCAGCTGTAAAAGAAGAATGGAAAACCATACGCGAAGATATCGCTAACGTTAATGGAATAAAAATAAATTGATGGATGAGCACATAAAAATCTAACAAGAACAGCATACAACTGCATAGTTTTGGTGACGCATCGATGAGAGTATACGCAGCTGTTGTGTACTGTTGCGTACATTACTTGGATGATACAGTCAACACCTCATTGATTGCAGCAAGAACTCGTGTTACTCCGTTAAAGACCGTGTCGTTACCACGACTTGAGTTGTGTGGAGCTGTTCTGGTGTAAAGACTATTAAAACAAATTTCGGCAGCCATGAAAGTCCCATCAGCTAATATTTTTGCTTGAACTGATTCCTCAATAGTCCTTCCAGGGTACAAGGAGAACCTAGCAAATGGAAGACTTTCGTTGCCAATCGTACGGTTGAAATAACTAGCAATGTCTCTAAAGAAAAAATGGTATCACGTACAATCGCAAGAGAATCCCGCTGATATAGCGTCTAGAGGTGCACTAGTATCAGAGTTGAAAAGATGTGATTTGTGGTAGAAAGGACCAGAATGGCTTTCGAAAGATATTTATTTTACAAATACAGAAATCATACCTACAGAACTAGTAAAGAAGACAAATATACAAACCTTTACAATGACCGAAAATGAAGAAGGAGAGAGAAGATTGTCAGAACAATTTGAAAAATACAGCTCATTGAAGAAATTACTTAGAAGTATTGCATTTTGTAGGAGATTTTAAAACATTAATTGTTAAAGGAAGACATAGATAGTTCTTTGACAACAGAAGAATTAGAAGGTGCACTATACATATGCATAAAAAAGGTACAAGGTGAAGAATATGCAGAAAAATTGACGGTGATTATACGGGCGGACTAGACCACAGGACGGTAAGTGTATAATCATACAAAACTAACAGAATACTTATAAAAAGAGAGAAGTGACAACTACTAAATAACACATTACTTGTACGTTAACATGTAGTAGGGTCGTTTGTTTGAATTAATTTAATTAAAATTTGGATTTCCTCGAGCCAATCTAGTCACTAAAAATAGAATGTGTGCGTGTATGCCTGTGCGCTATTTTTTACTTTCGTGGATAGAAATGAGACAATCTGTTCCAAAGTTTAGTTTAATTTTTACGGTATCCTAAAGTTCAGATGCAATCGGTGCCCAATCTAGGGTCACAGAAAACTGAGTTCGTGTTTAGCCTATGTGGTTATGCAATTTCTCTAACTTTTGTGGAGATGTATGAGACAATCTATCCTGAATTTTAGGTTAGCGGGGTGCAGGAAAGGAGCCTCCTCGTGGCTTACCCTGGAAGCAGTTAGACACGGTATCGCAGTGTCTAGGCGCCTGGACACTGCGATATCCGTGTCTTTAACTTGGTAATATTGAGTTTTAGAACTAAAATAGTCGAACAGGCGTCGAACCAGTATTTTACTGCACAAACAAACGAGTTTCAAAAAGTGGAGTAGCACCCAAACCACAAACGTTGTGGATGGCCTGGTACGGTGCGATTGGACGGCTGATGGGTCACTACCGCGAGATGTGGGCCCTCGTGTTCAGCGTGCGCGTACTGCTGGAGGGCGCGCGCGGCGTTAGCGCGCATACCGCCGCGCCGCTGAGGACTTGTCTGCCGCAGTTCATACACCACGTGCTAGACTGACAAAAGACAAAGATATTTTATTTCAACTAGGCCACCAAGCGGCATGTGATGTAGTACGTATGCAACCTCTATTTCAATGTGTGTAACCAATATATAAGTCATAGTATCAACATAATAAAGGCAGTCTTACACCACATTTTGGGATGTTTTATTATATCTGACACCCGACCATACATGGCGACCCTGCCAGGATACAGGGCTTGAATCATGTACGCGATTAGTATCGGTTTTGCTCAGTGTGGCAACTGTTTAAGTGAAAAATATATTAAAAGTGACTTTGAAAAATGTGCAATTCAAAAGTAACTAATGAGGAGGTTTTTCTCAATCAAAATAGCGCCGCTAAAAACACAGCGACGGTAGAGGAATTTAAATTTCATTTATCGGCCATAAGTATCGTGTTAACAATAATTTGCACGATATTATTCATCGGTGCACTATACTCCATCTTTAAAATTTACAAAAGATGCCATGAGTCCTGGGCGCGAGAGCAGATAACGAGACACATCTTAAGGCGTTCTGTGGATCGATCCAGAAGGTGTCGCGACGGTGCTTGTAACGTGTCTGCAGGCGAGGAACGTCGGGTCCACGCTTCCAACAAGAATCCCTGACAACACAGAGGCGTGTAACAAATCATACAATTCGGCTAGTGTTCTTGTGAGTTCCGTGTTCTAATGAATGTGAAAGTGTGGTAATTCTAACATGGGCAGTGTATGCGTGCAACAGTGGAATCATAGTCGCGATATGAACTTGCATTTGGTATATGAACTATAAAATTATGGACAGTTATGTATGACGAATTGTTACAGATATACAATGACCTTGGTAAGATAAGAATATATTTAATAAAAATAGGACCAAGTAGACGAAAGGGTGAAATTGTTTTGGAAAAACTAAAAGAGGCCGATAAATTGCTGAGTAATTTCAATGAGAGCTTAGACCATTTAAGGCTACTTAAAACCGGATTAAAAGACGAGGAATTATGTAAATTTAATAAATTAAACAAAGATTTTGTTAACCTGTATGACAATATTTTAGATTTGTGTAATAATTCATCGACTGAAGAGTCAATTATTGAACAAAATATGGCGAAATTCGATTTAAAAATCGCCTTGAGCTTATTACCAGTTCTAAATGACGACGGCACAAATACGAAACAGCTCATTGATGGCGTAGAATACTATGAAACGGAACTTGACGTAGACGGACAAATTAAATTGATAAATTTTGTTTTAAAAAGTCGACTTTCGCAGTCTGCTAAACTTAAACTTAATGCAAAGTATGACAGTGTTAATGAGTTAGTAAAGGCTATTAAAACATGTCTGTTACCAAAAAAATCAGCAACAGCTCTACAACACAAATTGTACAATTTGAAACAAAATGATCTTACTATAGATGACTACGGTAAGAAAATAACTGATTTGTTTGTTGACTTGACGATTTCCCAATCTGAAGGCAATGAGTCTAGCTTCGATATATTGAAGCCTATTAACGAAAAATCAGCCATTAAAAGTTTTGCCGACGGATTAAGAAATCGTCGACTAAGCACAATAATAGCAGCACGACAGTTTACATCTTTAAGTGATGCCATACAAGCAGCCATCGATGAGGAAGTTTCAACACCGTCCACGTCAGGTGACATTTTATTTATGCGTCGTAATAACAATTACTACCAATATAGGAATTCCAGAGGCCAGGGGATGTCACGAGGACGAGGACAATCAACGCCACCGGCGGAACGGAGGGATGATCGAATATCGCAAACAGGTCGCGGTGGATGGAGATCTCGTGGCCGCGGCACATTTAACCGTGGAGCTAAAGGTAGGATTTTTTTTAACCAAGCTACTATTCACCAGGAACAGCAACAAAATACGCATATTTTGACAGATTCAAATCCGCGAGAAAATCAATCTGAAAATAACAATGATAATAATAATTCAGAAGAGTTTTTTCGTGAATAAAAGCGTTATGATGTCATGTAGTAGCATATATCATATTTCATTACACTCTAAACATAACAATCTTACATATACGTGGCTAATCGACACCGGTGCATCCATATCGGCCATAAAATATAAACACATTGCTGAGTTGAATGAACCCATCCAAAAAGGAAAACTTGTTGTAAATGGTATTGGTGGAAAAATTGAAGCGATCGGTTTTGTTTATCTTGAATTAAGAGCAGGTGAACAAATTCTAAGCCATAAATTCTACGTATTTGAATCCTTACCCTGTAAGGCAAGTGGCATTTTAGGCCAAGACTTTTTGAGCAAATATCATTCGATTATTAACTTCAAAAATTACTCCTTAGTTATGTATAATAACAATAAATAAATTTGTGTGCCTATTACCAAACATAACGAGACGCTAACTATACCCGCTAGGTCCGAAAGCACACATTACATTACGACCGATATAACAGAAGATTGTGTAGTTTGCGCAGAGCAGATAGGAAACGGAATATTTTTAGCAAGTACAATAGCAAGCCCCGCGGACGGAAAGCTACCAATAAGAATTTTGAACACAACAGAAAACGATTTTTATGTACATAGCATTAATCCTAAAATACATAAAGCAAGAGATTATAATATCTGTATATTTGACAAGCCAAAGAAACATGCAGAACGAGTCAAAAAACTGCTTCCCTTATTAAAATTAGATCATCTAAATAAGGAGGAAAAAATCAGCATTAGGAACATATGCGCAAAGTATAACGATATCTTTTATCTCGAAGGAGACCAACTCACTACGACAACTATATATAAACATTCAATAACAATACAACCCGGTACTAGACCAAGTTACAGCAAACCTTACAGGCTCCCACATTCACAAAAAGGGGAAATACAGAATCAAATTAACCGCATGCTCGAACAAGGTATAATAGAACCCTGTAATAGCGAATGGTCTAGTCCCGTTCTATTAGTACCAAAGAAATCAAATGGAGAGAAGAAATGGCGTCTAGTCATTGATTACCGAAAGTTAAATAACTGTGTTCAAAATGATAAATTCCCACTGCCAAATATTCATGAGATATTAGACTCGCTATCTGGTTGCATTTATTTTACGCACTTAGACTTAAGCCAAGGGTTTTATAACGTGGAACTTGAACCAGATAGTAGGAAATTTACAGCTTTTCATTCAGGTCAATATCAAATGACTAGAATGCCAATGGGTCTTAAGACAAGCCCGAACTCATTTGCCCGAATGATGACAATGGCAATGGCGGGCCTTAATTATGAAAAATGTTTATGTTATCAGGACGATTTAATTATAATGGGACGGGACTTATCAAATCATAACAAAAATTTAATCGAAGTACTAGAAAGATTACGCAGTGTCAATTTAAAATTAAATCCGATGAAATGCGACTTTCTTAAAAAGGAAATGCTCTATTTAGGCCACGTCGTAACAGATAACGGTGTACTACCCGATCCAGAAAAGATTAGTGCTATACAAAACTATCCAATTCCTCAAAACACAAATGAAGTAAAGCGTTTTGTAGCCTTAGCGAATTATTATCGCAAATTTATTCCAAATTTTGCTGAAATTGCAAACAGTTTAAATATTTTGTGTAGAAAAAATGTAGAATTCATTTGGAATAGCGACGCACAAAAGGCATTTCAGACACTTAAAGAATGTATGTCTACACCACCAGTTCTCCAATATCCGGATTTATCAGATAAAAATCAGTTTATTGTACAAACTGATGCGTCAGGGTACGCGATAGGAGCGGTTTTATCCAACGGCAATGGTCGGCCAGTCGCTTACGCCAGTAGGAGTTTAAACAAAGCTGAACGTAATTACCCGACTATTGAAAAAGAACTCCTGGCTATAGTATGGGCCGTAAAACATTATAGACCCTATTTGTATGGTCGTCCATTCAAAATAGTAACTGACCACAAACCACTGGTATATTTATTTAGTTTAAAGGAGCCATCAAGTAGGCTGCTCAAATTTAGATTATGTTTAGAAGAATATGACTATTTAATAGAATATGTCAAAGGTCAACAAAATGCAGCCGCCGATGCTTTATCTCGAATTCCAATATCATCGAAAGATTTAAAGAACATGCACGAAAGTTTATTTGTAATGACACGAGCACAGATAAAACGATTAGAACAAACTTCTCATATTCCGGAAGATACCGCAGACAACTGTGTCCCGGATCAAGAAGATCAAGCAAGGATTGTGGGAACAATTAACAAGCCTAGTAATGCAGTAGAGCTGCAATTCATTGATAAAACAAGTCTAAACAGGCTACAAAAAACGAATAGAATATATAAGGGAAATAATATATTTTCATATGATCAAGCAAAAATGATGTTGTATATAAATCCATCTGCTCGATCACAACTGACGCCAGCCGCATTTGTGAGAGCGATGTGCGATTTCTGTAAAGTTAATGATATACATGAAATATGTTTCGTGAAAAATAAATCCCATAACTTATTCTTAGGAAAAATAACTAATGAGGTTAAAAGATATACTAAATGGGAAGGACCGCGATTGTGTATTTTAAATAATATAGAAAAAGTAGATAATTTAGAAGATCGGAGAGTCATTTTAAATGACTTTCACTTATTACCCACAAGTGGCCACGCAGGCACAAAAAGAATGTTTAACAACATTAAAAAATATTATTTCTGGCCGGGTCTCGAAAAGGATATAAATAACTATGTTAAAAAATGCCCTATATGTCAAAAACAAAAGTATACGGTTATGGTAAAAGAACCCATGGTAATAACCACAACGGCACAATCATCATTTGAGAAGATATTTTTAGACATAGTAGGGCCTCTTGATAGAGATTACTATAACTACACGTATATTTTAACACTTCAATGTGAACTATCAAAATATGTATGCGCTTTTCCACTAGTGAATAGAACAGCAGCTGAAGTCGCTCGTGTGTTCGTCAACAACTTCATCCTCGTGCACGGTGTGCCTCGGGAAATCGCTACTGACAGAGGAACGGAGTTTATGTCAGAGACATTCAAAGCGGTATGTACAATTCTTAATATTTCCAAACTGAACTCAACAGCCTATCATCACCAGAGCATTGGTGCACTGGAGAATTCTCACAAAACCCTAGGGGCCTTTTTAAGAATGCACATCAATCAAAGACCAGACTCATGGAGTTCATGGTTACCTTTTTGGGCCTTTGCATACAACACCACAGTACATTCATCGACAAAATTTACTCCCTTCGAACTTGTGTATGGAAAGAAATGTAACTTACCAAGTAACCTTTTAAGAACAGTAGAACCACTATACAATTATGACAGTTATCCCCTTGAGCTTAAATATAGATTACAGATTTCACAAACAGAAGCACGGGAAAACTTGATTAACTCGAAATTAGAAAGGAAAAACAGATATGATAAATATGTAAGACCTGTAGAATATAAACCAAATGATAAAATATTGATTAAAAATTAAACTGGTAATAAGCTCTCAAACCTTTATACTGGTCCCTACACTGTTATTAGAGATTTGTCGCCAAATGTAGAGGTAAACATTAATGGAAAAATTGATGTTATTCATAAAAACAGAACGAAGTTGTATTACTCATAAAGTCATAATATATTGTATACTTAGCAACAATACCTAGGTTACTGACCTTCGTTGCGATCGTGGCTGTAAAATGATATGCACTCGTGATGCCCTGAATGAATGGTGCCAACAAAAAGTACTTACATGTTTTATTTGTAAACACAAGCGATACAACAACTGTAATCTTAGTTATAAGTTGTTTATTAATATACTTATATAAAAAAAAAAAAAAAATATATAAAAAAAAAAAAAACCTGCGAGTAACTCAAACGCATAACCATTACTCATAGATAATAAACAGTAATTTAACATTAAATTTGTAACCACATTACGTAGTTTTATACATATATATAAAAAAAAAAAAAAAAAGTATCCATGCAAAGGAATATTTTTTTTTTTTTTTATTGCCTTTGACCGTATCTACATTAAAATTTACAAGGAATAAAAAAGGATTCTACCGTGCATTCGGAAAGTAGCTTGTTATGGAGAAGAATGCACAAGAAACTCAATTTTAACTCTTTAAAAAAAAAAAAGTTTTTTTTACAATATTTAGGTACATAAGTACATACATTAATAAATTTATATGTGTGAGGACAATGCACCCAGAACCACTACACACTATACTACGTACAGGTACAAAGTATTAAAAGTACTCACACATGTACTGAGCAGTTACATAATAGGTACTAGAAAAACATTAGCATCCGAAGCAGTTAAGTAAAGACCAATCCCAACTGACAGCGCCCGTTCACGAACATGACGCATGAATCGGCACCACCCAGCTCAACCATCATGAAGGGAACCGAATGATCCAACACACGCGCCACCATCAGAGAGACATTTGAGAGAGCATGACACACTCAACTACCAGGGCAAACACAAGTCATCGAACGACAGGTACAGCATATGGTAGATTTACAGTTGGGTACATAGTACTCACACACGCGCTGCGCAGTCACACAACACTAAAAGAAATTGAGTCATACAATCTTCAGCAGGTCCAACAATTCTACAAAACTAAAATGTTCTGCATATCACTTGTTTTTGCGCCCTAGTGGTTGTGGAGCAAGACTAGCATTGAGCCAAGCATTTTTATCAGTGATGTAATCCCCCAACTTATAATATGCCTGACACATCTTGTTATTATAATAGTAAAAAGTTCACTTGAGAGTGTAATTGTTATTTATTTATAGTCTTCAGGGATTTATAACACTCATTCATAAAGAAGTAATTACAATTTTATTAGTATTTTGTGGATAAGAATATATTTTGTAATTAAATGCTAAATTATGTGTCCTTTAAATTTCGCAACCAAAACCAAACTAAAAAACTGACACCCGTCTTTCCTCATTCTGTGTCATATCTTCTGAATTTCAAATTCAAATCCATTATGAATAATCATGACCCGAACGAATAAAAACGGTTTACAGAAGGGGCAGTATGCCGCTGCCCTAATTATGAAAATTGAAATGAAAACCAGCTTATAGAAGATCTAGAAGAAAAAGTGTCCATGGTATGTTATGTCTTAAAAAAATAAATTGGACGGACAGATGTCAGGTCAGATGAAAATGTCAGAGTAAAAAATATTTAAGATTTTACAAATTAGCAGTAGAAATAAGTTGTGGATGTTAAATCAATCAGCGATAACTAAAAGTATACTTTTCAGGTGCTAACAGTATCGAAGAATACATAAAAGGGAGTCACATGAGTTGACACAATTTCAAAAGATAAAAGGTGTGGTTTGTATAGTATTATAAAAAGTAAATAGACTAAAATATGTGGATCTGTACAGCAGAAAACCACAAGTTATGTCAAGGAAAGAATCACTCGTTTATAATAAGTTTAAGGAATTGGTATCGTTCTCATTTAAAGAAAACCTCTCACCAGTTGATGAAGATGATTATAGATAGATCCCTCAAATCAAATTTTAATTACGGACAACAACATGTATGGCAATCGTCTTACAATTCAATAAAGTTCGAATAAGCAAATTAATGCATGATGCAATTTTGCTGTGTTTGATATTGTAAAGGAGCATTTATACATACACAGCGGCTACCTGATACGTTTCCAGACGCTTATCATCAGGTGATTTACGAATGATTACGGCGCGGCGCGCCTAACCGTTGAACGACACATGCTCCGTTTTGACGGTGATTATACGGGCGGACTAGACCGCAGGACGGTAAGTGTATAATCATGCAAAACTAACAGAATACTTATAAAAAGAGAGAAGTGACAACTACTAAATAACACATTACTTGTACGTTAACATGTAGTAGGGTCGTTTGTTTGAATTAATTTAATTAAAATTTGGATTTCCTCGAGCCAATCTAGTCACTAAAAATAGAATGTGTGCGTGTATGCCTGTGCGCTATTTTTTACTTTCGTGGATAGAAATGAGACAATCTGTTCCAAAGTTTAGTTTAATTTTTACGGTATCCTAAAGTTCAGATGCAATCGGTGTCCAATCTAGGGTCACAGAAAACGGAGTTCGTGTTTAGCCTATGTGGTAATGCAATTTCTCTAACTTTTGTGGAGATGTATGAGACAATCTATCCTGAATTTTAGGTTAGCGGGGTGCAGGAAAGGAGCCTCCTCGTGGCTTACCCTGGAAGCAGTTAGACACGGTATCGCAGTGTCTAGGCGCCTGGACACTGCGATATCCGTGTCTTTAACTTGGTAATATTGAGTTTAGAACTAAAATAGTCGAACAGGCGTCGAACCAGTATTTTACTGCACAAACAAACGAGTTTCAAAAAGTGGAGTAGCATCCAAACCACAAACGTTATGGAATAGGCGCCTAACCAGTATTTTACTGTACTATTTATTTATTATTTATTTATTAATTAGTTTATCCTCGCACTGGAACGCCTTACACCAATGGAGCACAATCTTATAATAAACTCACTATAAGACTATATGACAACTACTGCTACTACTACCTACTACTACTTGACTTTTTTACTCCACCGAAAGCGACGAAGGCGAACGAAGTGAACCGTGGAAAACGACAGGTGGGGTAGAATGCCCTATAATATCCTACTTAGGTGTTTCTTTAATTGTATTGGAGAGCAGAAATACAAAATTTCAAGTAATGTTAATAATAAACAATTTATTTGTCATACAAAATTTAACACCCCTTTTTAACCCTTTAAGGACGCTGTTACATTTTCGACGAACTCAAATTTAGGTATCTAGTAGCACACAACAACATTACGCGCACGCACTCATTGAAACTACTGAGCGCTAGATTTTATACATCACTCAAATAATATTGGTCCTTGTTATTATTTTTTAATTTTATTGAAGTTGATTCAGGAAGGTTAGTTGGCACTTTGGAAATGCATTTGGTAACTATTATAAACCGTCGTCGTAAAAAGTAGGTTCTATTTTCAACCGACTTTAAAAAAAGGAGGTGCTCTATCTATTCGACCCGTATGTATCCGCGATTTTCTTTAAAACTACTTATCCGATACTATCGGGTTTACGTCGATTAATGTATGTGTTTTCAGGGAAGGTTTTATTGTATAATATATTAGGATATGATAAAGATCTTCGGAGATAGACAATGGAACTCTTCAATAACAAATAGCAAATGACCTGCGATTAGTGTGATCGTATAGTTATGTTTTGTTTTCACCATACCATAATATAAAATCACGCTTGTACGTTTTAAGGGGTTAACAGATTTATTTAGTATACCTACCCAATATGGGGTACCAACAAAAACTAAAAAGAGAAAAATAATAACTTTTCCGTGTCGAAAAACGAAAAACAATAGATAGACCGACACCGACTTTCGAAAAGAGAATTAGCTTTCACTTTGTTGTAGTAAGTAGGTATTTTTAAAAATACGTAACGTAAAATAAGTAGATACCTAAAACGAAATAATTTCCGGTCACAAGGATTAAAAAACCGGCCAAGTGTGAGTCGGACTCGCGCACGACGGGTTCCGTACCATTATTGCAAACAACGGCAAAAAAACACGTTTTTTGTATGGGAGCCCCAATATTTATTTTATTCTGTTTTAGTATTTGTTGTTATAGCGGCAACAGAAATACATAATCTGTGAAAATTTCAACTGCCTAGCTATCACGGTTCATGAGATACATGCTGGTGACAGACAGACAGACAGACGGACCGCGGAGTCTTATTAATAGGGGAAACCCTAAAAATGACTTGAACATTTTGCATTACATATTATATAATATAAAATATTACCATCAATTTTTTTTGGAGTATTACTTAATGAGCATCAGCTAATGACATACTACCCAAAAACCATGAAAATGTCACCCATGACGAAAAGATGTCAAATTTTCGCCGGCGCCATCTTGAATTTTTGGTTTTGACCCCGTATTCGATATGAGCGACCCCAAAATCCATGACAATGACACCCATGACGCAAAGATGTCAAATTTTCGTCGGCGCCATCTTGTATTTTGGTTTTGACCCCATATTAGATATAAGCGACGCCAAAAACCATGAAAATGACACCTATATCGAAAAGCGGTCAAATTTTCGTCGGCGCCATCTTGTATTTTGGTTTTGACCCCATATTCGATATAAGCGACGCCAAAAACCATGAAAATGACACCCATATCGAAAAGCGGTCAAATTTTCGTCGCCGCCATCTTGTATTTTGGTTTGACCCCGTATCCGTCATACATACAAACCGGTTCAAATCATAAATCTCCTCCCACCCATCCACTTCTAACCTTCACCGCCGCCAGCTTAACCTTACCCATCCAAATCTTAACCTTACTAAGAGCTGCTTAAACCCACCCATCCATTTCTCAACCTTATCAACAACTGCTTAACAATACCTATCCAAATCCCGATCATACCCAACATAATTTCTAAATCACATTCTAATAATAAAAGGAAACTCAAACATACTTTTATTTCGGTCCGGTAAAATATAAACTCCTTTCGATCACGACATACGACTCACGCATGCACACTACAATATTTTCTATTACTTTTATCGTATTTATTTTTTGCAAAAGAGCGATACGCTCGTCCTTCCACGAGCGCTTCTGAGCGCGGAATGATACGCTTCGAGTGCAAAATGTATGAGAAGTCGGCAAGTGTTTTTATTGTAGCTAATAATTAAAATATATATTGATTTGGGTAAAAAATAATTATCTGAACCTGTAAAGGACTATATATACCGCAATTTTTTTATAATTTTGAAGATAAAAAATGCTGTAAAATTAACTAAACTGGGACCTATTCGGACCCTACTTTTTTAATATTTTTGCGATTATCGTGATGGGCAAAACGTATTTGTGCGAAAATTTTGTATGATGTCATGCAATTTTTCTGATGCCAATCTGGAACTGAATATATTATCTTTAAATTAAGACCATGATATCTTCACATCTGTGATTGCATATACCTTAAAATTGTACCTGAAAAGCACTGTTATTTGTAGAAAAATGTAATAGCGTCCTTAACTATAGACATAAAAAAAATCCTTGTAGACCTATTTTATAATTTTTTAATTAATATCATAATTGCCAGACTGAAGTGTAAGTTAGGTACATCACTGTCACCATATCGTTTTAACTTCCAATAATAGTCGGCCAAGGCCAGTCAAGGGCTATTGCCAGTGTTAGTATAATAATAACACATCAACAACACCAAAACTTGACCATCGATAACTAACTTGAAATTATGACCTGACAAGGGCCACCCCGGCGAACCACAGACCGCCATACCGTACACAAAACCAGAATGTTGAATAATGAACACTCTTGGCCATAGTCATAACAAAATGAAAACGACTCCACCAGATTGGTATAAAGATCAGTGTGTATGGATCTTTCCACACGTCCACACTCTCCTCCTTGACCTGTCCAGCTCCTTGGTTGTTGCTAGCTTCCTTGCAGCTCCACTCTTTTTTTTTCATTATACAAGACTGAGGGTAGTCGCAGAAACGAACCACAACAGATTTCACTTCAACTGACACCGCAGTGGCGGTTACATTCATGCAAAAATGAATGTAACCGCCACTTTCACTAACATTGTTTTTACGTGTGATCTCATTAGCACGACTGAACCCCAATTCTGATGTCGCATCAAGGCTGGCCGATAGATGCAAACCATCTGGAAGTCAGGATGTATACCCTTAGGTTAAGACATCGTGTATGGGCAGGTTAGTGGGTACAATCGTGCAAATGAAATCACAGAAATTATTCGATACACTGAGTATATTCAAATAGATACAAGTTACATTCCTGCTTACTAATATTACGGATCGACACTGATTCTACGACGTGTTAGCTCTAAGGCTGTCAAGACTTAACTGCTCTATTCCACTGTCCCCACCGCGCAAACGCTTAGTAAAAGCGCGCCAATGCGTAGTTGTTCTTGCTTTGCCGCCAGATGGCGTGCTTGCGATTTGTTTTGACGTCCGTACTATTGACTAAACCCGACTTAAATATACTTAAATATATGTAACTATATATTTAACTAATTATAGTTTATTTTCTACGTTGCTCTCGATTCCATCTAAGGCTTTTTGCAAGATCCTCCTGGATAGATTGGTTGAGGATAGAGCAGGCTGGTTTCCGCCCAAACCACTCCTGTACGGACCAGATCAACACTCTCCGTATCATACTGGAACAGGCATCAGAATAGCAGAGGAAGAATTATCTAACTTTTGTAAGCTTCGAAAAGGCCTTTGATACGCTGAAGTGGTCTAGTATCTGGTCCCGCCTACTGGACATTGGAGTGCCGCCGAAAATAGTCCATTTGTTGCAGAGTATTTACAAGAAATATTCCTGTAAGGTTACTCATGACGGTCTCATATCGGATGACATAACAGTACACGCTGATGTCCGCCAAGGCTGCCTCCTGTCACCACTCCTCTCACTAGTCGTTCTTGACGGAATTATGCTTCGCATCTATGATAACAGCCCAACTAGCACACAAGCTGCGCTTATACAGGCATTGTACAGCCTGGTAATTGTATAGGAGTCGTTCAAGTGCTGTACAATTAACCTTAAGATGTACAGTAGTATATTTAAAAACCCTTTAACACCTAGGTGGTACAGTAGCCGTTTAGTAGCAAAAATAAATCTTATAGTGATAAAAGAGCATGCAACAGCGTCGGTAGACAGCAATAAGAAGTATGATTGAGTTAATGGAGTCTTTTATACCACCGTGAGATGTTAAAGAGTACTTTAATAGATAAAGGGGTTTGAAAGGAGTTATAAGTTGCTTTTATAGCGCTCAAGGGTGTAGGGAGGCATTTTTTAAAGCCTTAGGTTCTATAATGGAGATTTTACCGACTGTTGTATTACTAATCTATAAAAGAGCTGTGTAGCTCTAGAATAGCGCTTTGAGTGCTATATGAGATATATTATTTGGCCACTGTACGGCAAATAGTAGTGTAAGGAATCATACGAAACATTTTATACAGCCATGGGGGTTACAGAATAGTTTTATAGCACTTTGAGTATTTTAATAGTATTTACAAGCGCTCTTATAACTCTTATTCCTCTATAACGAAGAAACAAAACTTTACTAGAGCTCAAAACGCTATATTAGAGATTTATACAGCGGAAATGTGATATAAAGCTAAACGTTACATTTTTGTGTTAATCGGCCAATGGCGGAAAAACTATAAAATCAAAATCAAAATCAAAATGTCTTTATTCAATTAGGCCATTAAGCGGCACTTTCGAACGTCAAAAATAAAAATTAAATGTAATAATAATTGATTCTACCGTCCATTCGGAAATGTAGCTTGTTATGGAGAAGAACGGACAAGAAACTCCAAACTTACTCTTTTAAAAAAACATAAATGTGTTTTACAAGTATTTGGTTACAATAATCTTGTAG
Organism: Orthosia cruda; assembly: GCA_964057195.1. Lineage (NCBI taxonomy): Eukaryota > Metazoa > Arthropoda > Insecta > Lepidoptera > Noctuidae > Orthosia > Orthosia cruda. The sequence goes on from OZ059847.1 coordinate 9,228,390, forward strand.
GAAAAATACATATATGTGAGAACGATGTAAAAAAAAAAAAAACGCACTTAAAAGCGTCTAGAGTAAAACAAACAATTAAAAATACAATAAATAGGTAATTAAAAACATGCGGAGGCAGCTAAGATATGACCAATCCCAACTGACGGCGCCCGTTCACGAACATGCCACATGGATCGGCACCACTCAGCTCAACCATCATGAAGGGAACCGAATGATCCAACACATGTGCCACCATCAGAGAGACATTAGAGAGAGCATGACACACTCAACTGCCGGGGCACACTGAAGTCAACGAACGACACATAGGTACAGTAAATGGTAGATTTACAGTTAGTACATAGTACTCACATATGTGCCGTGCAGTTATATAATCCAAAAAATAAATTGAGTTTATACAACACAAATATACATTATAATTATTCGTACAGTCTTCAGCAGGTCCAACAATACTTCAGAACTTTTCTGCTTATCACTTGTTTTTGTGCCCTAGTGGCTGTGGAGCTGGAATAGCGTTGGGCCAAGCATTTTTATCAGCGATGTAATCCCCCAACCTATAATATGCCTGCCTGCATAGTGTGCGTTTTATACAAGTTTTAAATTTCGTCTCATTCAATTCTAGAATGTGTGGCGGTATTTTATTGTAACATTTTATACAGTACCCCCTAAAAGATGACGCTACTTTAGCCAGCCTGAAACCTGGTTGAATTAATTAGTCCCTATTTCTAGTAACATAACTATGTCTATCGCTGTTTTTACTAAAAAGATGTAAATTCTTTCTAACGTACATGATGTTTTCGTAAATATACTGACAAGGTACCGTCATGATGTTAATGTCTTTAAACAGTTCCCTTAGAGAATCGCGCCGGCGAAGATTGTATATCGCTCTGATGGCTCGTTTTTGTAGAACAAAAATTTACTGAATGTCTGCAGCCCTTCCCCATAGTAATATGCCGTAAGACATTATACTATGAAAGTAACTAAAATAGACCAGCCTCGCGGTATCTACATCAGTAAATTGACGAATTTTTCTAACAGCATAAGCCGCCGAACTTAACCGCCCCGCAAGTGATATTAAATGAGGACCCCATTGTAACCTTGAGTCTAGCGTGATACCCAGGAAAACGGTTTTGTCGACGAATTCTAGCTTCTCGTTGTTTAATATAATGTCACAATCATAACTTTTGACATTCGGCAAGGCAAATTTTACACACTTAGTTTTTAGAGCATTCAAAACTAAATTATTAGCAGTGAACCAATTTAGAACTTGCCGCAATGCATTATTTACGTCGGCAACGTTACTCGTACGTCTATTTATGTTAAAAATCAAAGTGTCATCAGCAAATAACACCATGTTCAGTTTGTTTTTCAATAGATGGGGTAAATCGTTAATGTATACTAAAAATAAGAAAGGACCTAAAATTGAGCCCTGGGGTACCCCCATTTTCACGTTCAACCCCGACGAATTGACACCGTTTATTTGAACTAATTGCTGTCTATCATTCAAATAGGATTTTACTAAATTTAATGCTGATTGGCCTAGCCCGTAATGCTCAAGTTTCAAAAGCAATGTTTCATGATCAACGCAATCAAACGCCTTCGACAGGTCGCAGAAGATACCTATGGCATCTAGTCCCTCCTCCCACGCATCAAAGATGTGTTTTATTAAGGTGACACCAGCGTCGGTTGTACAACGTCCTTTGGTGAAACCATATTGTTTCTCGTGTAGGATGTTTTTAGTATTAAAATAAATGAGCATTTGATTTAGCATTATCTTTTCAAATATCTTGCTGAAAACCGGCAACACGGATACTGGTCTATAATTATTTGTGTCTTTACTGTCCCCGGATTTAAAAAGTGGTATAACCTTACTATATTTCATTAGATCCGGAAAGACTCCCTGATCTATACACAAATTAAAAATTAAAGCTAAGTACGGCGCTATAGTCTGAATAATGGAGGTACAAACTTTGATGGACATTCCCCATAGATCTTCTGTCAGTTTTATCTTTATTTGCTTAAAAGCTTTTATCACTGTTATTGGGTTTATATGTGAAAAGTTAAATTCAGTCGGGCATGCTGAAACGTTAGCGTGTAATAAACCATAAGCGAGCGACGGCGAAGAATTTAAGGTTTCAGTAGTTTTAATTGGGATGCTGGTAAAGAAATTTACAAACTCTTGAGCAACCTCTTTGCTATCTCTAACAAGTCCATGTGTAGTCTCAAGCGTGTAATCAGTATTATTTCTTTTGTTCCTGTTTGTTTCATTGTTAATAATTTTCCAAACCGTCCTAATTTTATTTTCTGCGAATTTAACCTTATTGCTAATGTATAAAGCCTTAGCTAGTTTACATGAATTTTTAAAAATTCTTGAGTAAGTAGCAACATACTTATTAAAAGTTTCAGTGTTTATATAAGGCTTAAGGCCATACAGCTCGTAAAGTCTTTCCCTACTTTTCCTGATTCCTTTAGTCGCCCAGTCACTGAATAAAAACTTACGGCATATAGTTTTAGTTTTCTTCTTAAAAGTGTTATTGAATTCTGTTTGAACAACTGAGAAAACTTTTTTGTATAAAATATTACCATCGTTCACTGTGAGGTCCTGACAACTTAACTTACCAATTAAAGCGCTGTTAAATTTATTTAATTTGCCGGATGTTATTGGTCTGGATTGAATCTGCACTTGCTGTATTGGTATGCTGGACTCAAATGTTACCAGTAGCCCACTATGATCTGAAGGCAGACATTTCATAATGGCTTTGTTTAAGTAGTCGCAGCAACAAAAAACATTATCAATACATGTAGCAGTAGTCACAGTTGTTCGGGTTGGTTCCTCAAACACATGCGACAAATTAAATGATTTGAAGAGATTCAATAGTCTACTGCTATCTGAATTATTTTCTAAAATATTTATATTAAAGTCACCACAGATTATGACTAGTTTATTACCAGTTGTAAGTTTTGCCAAAACATCTTCCATCACTGACTCAAATATACAGTAGTTTTTATAATTGGGGGGTAAACGCACACTATAATATGCTTATCCAGCTCAACACAGGACAGTTCAACACTATGTTCAACTGATAGATCTACAATATCTTTACGAGATTTTGATTTAATACCATTTTTGATTAAAATAAGTGAACCTCCACGTAACATAACATTTCTGTTAAAACAGCTGCCCACAGTATAATTTTCATAATTAATAAGCATTGAATGTTCTTTCAGCCAATGCTCAGTAAAACAAATAATTTCAAACATTGTCTTTTCTAAAAACAGTTCTATTTCCAATTGCTTTGCAGAAAAACCTTGAATGTTTTGATGGAATAATTTTATAGAATTCTGCTTAGCCCCTTTTTTTAAATTAACTATGTGAGAGCAAGAAGGTACCTTCTTGTTGGTGGATGTACTCCTAACTATTTGGTTATTGGTACCCTCCCTTGTCCTACAAACTAGTTTAAACTATAAATATTAATAGCAGAATTGCTAACGTTATTAATGTTATTGGATACCTGTAAATTAGTATTACTACTAATATCAACTACAGTACATGACTTCGACATACTATTTATGTCTGAGTTTAAAGTAAAAGATAATAGCCTCGCTATTTGACGTCTTACCCTAATAGGCAGATACACTGTATTGCCTGTCGACTTTAATTTATCAACAAAAATGTTGATGTCAAAAAAAACTAATTTGTCACTGTAATGGCTGACAAGGAAATGAATATGTTTATTCAGCATGTGAATATAATTATTTTGTTTACTAGACAATTTTTCCAAATATGGAAAAGCACACAATATTATTTTATTACAATTTAATTTTAGTAACTTTGTTACACACTCAGTGATGTCGTCTTTTTTTACATCCAAACTGTTACCTATAAAGACAGTTACATTGGTGTCTGATTTATATACATTGTTTGTTACAGATTCCATGATATGCTTGTAAGATGACCCAAGCATACAATAATTAATAGTCGAATAACTCTGATTGCTATTTAATAATTTACCTAAACCTCTTCCAACACCATCTGCAAACATAACCGAATGAGACCCATGATTACTATTACTTGATGCAAAGGTAGCAGTCTCAGGCTGGTCTACTTGACACTTCCTGTGCAATATCAGGTGTGTCTTGGTCTTGGACAAAGATACCGTCCTGAGGCACCCTCTCAACCTGGGCTGGGCTCTCCGTTACCTCAGGCTGGACAGCCTTCAGGTTTGAGACTATCTGACAATTGCATTGACACATCACTAACTCATTTGCGGCCAAAATGTGTTCCTTGATTTGTAACTGGGATCTAACATATTTATTGTAAAGGGAGCCCAGTTTGTCTTCAAGTACCTTTATATCATTTTGTAAGCTCTGTGTGTCAATTTCATAAATTTTTATACTGTCCTCTAATTTAATCTGGTAATTGTTTAATTTATTAAGCAGGTCAACTCGTTCTTTTCTGAGTGGAATATTTTTAAAGAAAAGTTTGTGTTGTTTCCTGTACTGGGTATAATTTTTAATTATTTTATTAAATTTTGCATACTTTTTCAATTTTTTATGACTAACTTTATATTTATTTGTCTCATTTAATAAGGAATCTTCAGTCAGGTCAATAGTAGTAATGGAATGAGGTTTACAATTTGATTTTATTAACTCACTATATAACTACTAAATAAACGTATTTTTTAAGGTTATCATGACATTTTGGAGATCGTATTTATGCAAACACTGGTAACTTTTGACGTAATTAAAGTAACCATTTTTACCTGTGGCCCTAATTAAACTATATGTAACCTTCAAAGTCTGATTTATGTTAAAATACAATTTCATAACCAACATATCAATATAATTTTTGCATTTAAAACTGAATATTATGAGGGCGCGTTAAAATTTTGACGGTAATATACATATATATTGACAGCAAACTGGTACTCGCACCGATATTTCACGTAAACAAAGAAATAAAACAATATTAGATTCACCGTAATTATTTTAATAATCCAATCCGTATTAATGTTTCCTCACTTGTCACTAACTGTACGTATGATTAATTTTATTAAAATTTATTTACCTGACACCACATTAAACCTACCATATTACTAATTTAAAGCGTTGACATTTAATATGAGGATACAGGAGCGCCGAAACAATGTGAAGATGGTATAGTGGCGCGACAAGAGCTTTTTCGAAATCTCATGGTGTTAACCATCGCCTTTAAGCAACCTCTGTAGAGCCATTATAACTTATATTTGTGGTAGACCCATTGTAGAGCCTGTAAGATGTATAATATGGGCCTATTTGGCGCTACAAGAGATCTATAATCGCATATAGAACCACTATATTTCGTTATGAAAATCTTTTATCCGGCTACTATGCAGCTTCTTATAGCGCTTGTGTGCTACTTGGGAGGCGCCGCGGCATAGAGTGTGGATCCGACGTCTTGGAAGACTTGTATAACGCCGATGACCTATGCCTGCTGAGTCATACCCATGCCGATATGCAAGCAAAGCTGAACGATCTACGTCTTGAAGCGGCAAAAACGGGGCTCAAAATAAACATCCGGAAGACCCAGGAAATGAGAACTGGTGTGAAGAACCACTCACCGTTGCTGATTGGCACAGATCTCAAGAGTGTCGTGTCAGAGACTGGGGGTAGTGAAGAGAACATCGCTTCACGGATTGCCAAAGCCCGAGCTAACATCGCGCAGAAAGAAAGAAAGAAAGAAAGAAAGAAACTTTATTTGCAAATATGGGTACAGTCATGCTTGATGTCATTTATAGGTTACAATGTTCAGCCATATTTTACCAGCGGCATGCAAATACATTCATTAAAATTTGATTAGAAAATTCAATATAAAACAAAAACATGTCAACCAACAATAATAGCATTAACATTCATTATAATTTGATTAAAAAATTCAATATAAGACAAAAACATGTCAACTAACAAAAATAGCATTAGTGGCCAAGACTATAAAAATTACAATGCACAATTTAATTCATAATGTCATAATCCTGATTCACAATGTCATAATTTCATAATTTAATTCATAATGTCATAATTTCATAATTTAATTCATAATGTCATAATTTCATAATTTAATTCAAAATGTCATAATTTAATTCATAAATAAATAAGTTACAATTATAATCAAATCAATATTTTCTCTGCTAGAAAATCAGTCACACTATAATATGCCTTATTATTCAAGAATTTTCGCAGTGTTTTTTTGAACAGTGTAAGTGGTAACTCTTTCCAGCTCTTAGGGATTTTATTAAATATGACCGGTGCCATGCAGTAGACACCCCTGCGCATTAGTGCAGTATTAGACGACTGGTGACATAATTGACTATTATCACGCCTGTTTCTTGGAAATGCATCAGCTATACGCTTAAAACGACTTTTGTTTGTTTTTACAAATATAGCCACTTCCAATATATACAAACAAGGCAGTGTTAAAATTTTATATTTTTTAAAATAGGGCAAACAGCTATCCGTACTTTTAAGATTGAACATTGCCCGTATGCAGCATTTCTGTGCCTTAAATGCACTTACTTTATCGGTTGAATTGCCCCAGAAAATGACTCCATAACGTAGGTGTGATTCTGCTATGCCATAATACGCAGTCAGCAATGCATCCGTATTTATAGTGTAGGATAGATTATGTAAGGCGTATGCAGATTTACTTAGTTTTTTGCACAGATTATGTATATGTGATTTCCAGTTGAGTTGGCTGTCAATCGTAACACCTAAGAATTTTGTAGTTTCAACGTCTTCTACAACAACGTTATTACAACTTACAGTTAGGTTCATACTAGGCATACGTTGTCTAAAGTGTATAACTTTTGTTTTGCATAAATTTATTTTTAAATTGTTCTCTTCCAACCAGTTTACAACTAGTTTTAAAGATGCATTAATGTCATTTTCATATGTCTCTGCATGTTTACAGGGTATTATTACTGTGCTGTCATCGGCAAAAAGAGTCATAGGTTGTTCGATACTTTTAGGTAGGTCATTAATATACAATATAAACAAAAACGGCCCCAAGACGCTCCCTTGTGGTACACCGTATAAAACTTCTCGCTCTGTCGAATGATATATTTCTTCAATATTATTAGCTAAGTTAATCTGGTTAATTTCTGTTACTTGTTTTCTTTTTCTTAGGTAGGATTCAATTAGTTTAAGAACGTTGCCTCTAATGCCGTATATTTCAAGTTTTTTTAGAAGAGTTGTGTAATGTACGTGGTCAAAGGCCTTGGTCATATCACAGAATATGCCACAGATAGGTTTACGTTTATCAACATTATTAATTATTTGATGTATTGAGTCATATATAGCCATATTAATCGTCATTTGTGGTCTAAATCCCTTTTGTTCGTCAGATAGAATAATATTTTTGTCAATAAATGAATATAATTCCTTATATATGTATTTTTCGAAAATTTTTGAAATTACTGGTATCAGCGAAATAGGACGGTAATTTTCTATTAATTCTTTATCTTTGTCTTTTTTAAGCAACGGCTTTACTATTGATGTTTTTAACGCATCAGGGTAAATGCCTGCACCAATACTTAAATTGATAATATGGCTTAGGTGAGTACAGATTTCATACGATACATACTTCAATACCTTTGTACAAATTCCATCATATCCCACGCTATTTGTATTGTTTAACGACATTATAATCTTTTGTATGTCTAAAGGTACGCTCGGTGCCATAAACATAGATTTACAATTGGAGTTTATTTTACAAAATTTAGGGGAGTAGGTGCTATCTAATTTTGGTTGTATATTGTCTATAAAGTAGTTGTTAAAAGTCTCTGCGATTCTCTTGGGACCTGTCAGAACCTCATTTTTTATACGAATTTTATTAATATTATGCTTGGGCAAGTTATGCTTTGTGCGGTTAATGATTTGCCAAGTAGTTTTAGATTTGTTTTTAGATGTTAGTATTTTATTATTGTTCTGTGCTTTTTGTGTTAAAAGTATAATTTTCTTATGTAAACGGGAATATTTATGAAATTTGAATTTATTAATGTTATTTTTATTTAGTCTAAATTGCCACAAAAGTTTTCGCTTCTTGCGACTGCATAATTTTATTCCTCTAGACAACCACTTAGGTCTTTTTATTATTTCTGTTTTTATTAATCTTGTAGGGAAACATAAATCGTAGATTAATTTGAATAATTCATAGAATTTATTATATGCCACATTTGGATCATCAGTCTCGTAGATTTCAGAGAATGAGAGACCTTTTAAATAGCTTTTAAACTTTACAAGATTTTCTACACTATAATCTCTTTTTGTCGTGAGCCAATATTTGATGGAATATCTTCTCTGTACTGGACAATGAAATAGCTGTGCCGTATGATCGGATAATGCCAATTCGATAACGTCAGTCTTACATGACTTACCAAAATTATGCGCAAAGTTATCTATACATGACATGCTGGACAAACGAGTTGGTTGATTTAATGCTAGCTTCATATTGTATCTCATTAATAAACACTCAAACGCGATAGTGTGACTATTTTTTTTAAGCATGTCTATGTTGAAGTCGCCACAAATTACAATGTTCTTACTGTGCCATGAGCGAGATATTTCACGCAAAAGTATTTCGAGCTTATCCATGCAACAATTTAGATTATTGACGTTTGGCACTCTGTAAATACATACAACAATTATCTTGTAGTCCGTAAGCTCTATTGCACAACATTCAAATATGCCTGGAGATGACAAGTTTGTTATTTTAGGCAATTCCTTCCATTGAATACCGTTTTTCACTAGAATACAAGCCCCTCCTCGCTTTTGCTCTTTTCTACAGAAACAACTAGCTAAACAGTAATTCGGTATATACAATTGATTTTGGAATCCATCTTTCATAAAATGTTCCGTAATACAAACAATATCTACATTCACGTTTTTTTCAGACAACTCGTCCAAACATACTACCAGATTATTCGATTTATTCAATAAGCCGGCAATATTTTGATGCATAATTTTTACGTATTTATTGGAGAAAAAACAGTTCATTTTTTTGTCCACTAACACCGGAGGAAAGTTTAGGTACATAAATTTCATATTCATCAATAATTTCTTTTATCATTACATTTAAATTAAAAAATATATTAGTCATACCATGATTGTTCACCAAGCCAGTCATTTCCCAAAACATTTTATAATCATAGGACAAATAAAAATTTGAATCGAACAACCACGCGTAATTATAGGTATTTGCATCCAAATATAACAGACTATTAAATGTTTCTATCCTTCCGTTATACACATTTGAATAGTCATTAAGTCTAAAAGTGGGAGAACATATCACAATATTTGTATGCTGTACTTTTAAAAGTGTTTCCCGCATAGTAATTATCAAGTCCACATAATTGTTTGTTTGCATAAAGTCCTCTTCGCCGATGAAAATCACACAATAGTCATTTAAAGTGAATTTTTTTAATTTATGCTCTATGTTGTTGAGGAGACTTATTATTCCGCATTTGGGCGCCAAATAGTGGCAAATACGATCATTAGAAAAGGTATCTTCAGCGATCGTCAATATTTTATTCCTATTGTTACCACTGATTATACATATTTTGCGGTTTTTAGTGCAGGTTTTTCGAGTTTCCATAGTTTCTTGAAGGTTGGGTGTGAGTTTTGTTGGTGTGTCATGACCAGTGTAAAGTTTTTTTATTAAATTAGGACAGAGTTGATTTGTAGGTGCTATTACCGGTTTTTCTACACTATTTACAATGGGTGTTTGTGTTTGACCTTGCGTGCTATGGTCTTGGCGTTTCTTAACAAGTTTTTTTACAGATGTCTTCACTTTTGCTGGGCTGTTTGTTACTTTTTTAAATAGTTCGTTTTCCTTAGTCAGTCTTTGTTTAATTTCTTTGAGATCACTGATTTCTAGTAGCAATGACTCAATTTCTGTATGGGCACTTTGTAGCTCCAGTTTAAGCACGTTTACTTGTTCCTTCCATTTTTGTATTTCTTCACTTTCATCGTCGGACATTTCCGGCATGCTACTTACGGTATCGTTTAAACCCGGCGTCAATTCGCTGTTATTTAACGTCGTATCCGAATGTGTACGAGCACGACGAAAAGTAATATTCTCTAGGAAGTTCATTGTTATTTTGCTTATATATCTATATAATATTTTATTTTAGAATATAATCCAATTTAATAATCCAAAAAGTGCTATTGTTGGTGTTATAGCTGAGGATCGAACCATCGACCTCGGTCACGTCAGGCGCAGCCGATACTACTCGGCTACCGAGTAAGTTAACTGCTGTGGTGAAATATGGTGTTCGCTTCCTCAGTTAGTATTATTCGTTATCGCCTGTCATCGCTTTGTTACCTTATAAGGTGATTTGTCGGCCGATGCGTGTTTAACTAATCACCAATAGGATGCGAGCTGCTTCTATGACTCACTGTTTACACTGGGTTACGACTTTTATTTTTTACTTTTGTTTGAGTTTATTGACTGTTTTATGAAGTTAATAACTTTCTGTCGATATATTATAGCATTTGTATTTTACTGTGTTATGACTATTGGCACTGAGTTTTCGTATATTAGGTTTATATTTTATTTATACACACAGTTGAAGAGCACTTCACTACACATTTTGTTTTTTATTGAGTTTATTCGATGTTTAGTTTATTTTTTATTAATATATATGCACTATAGATTTTTATGCACTGTAATACTGCTGAATTTTTACTGTAGTCACTTAATTCACGCTTAATAATTTTAAACTTTGCGGAGCTATACAAAACACGTCTTAGTGCGAGCGCGCGCGCTACCCTCGCGTTGAATGTAGATAAATCGAAATACATTAGTTTTTATCTCCCCAACACCTCAACGCCATCAGTAGAAACTATAACACTTACTGCCCACACTTGTGCCAGATCAACAACACCTTGCCATTGTTCAAGTTATGATGAAAAAAAAGTTATGATTAATCTGAAAAACTTATTGTAATAGTTAAATAAAACTTTGTCTTTGAATTTTAAATAATAATAATTTAGGACGAAACATAACATTATTAAGTAAAGTTGCTAATTGAGTAAAATTTTTATGTGTAATATTTTAGCGGTGATATGTAAACGACATCTAAAACTGCCGACCGAAGATACGAGCATGTCTCAGTTTGGGAGTCGTTGTCTTAAATTAAAATGACTCTGTACATGTACCTCATTAACATAGATGAAAATGTTGTTTCTTGTAACGCTTTTGTACTTTTGTAGAATAAAATTATTATTTCGTTTGTTTAACTTTTTACACACTTTATATTTAGATTTTTAAATATTTCTTTATAAAAAACCAATCACTAAAAAAAACATTTAAAAATATAACAAAATGGTTGTCCACCGGTGTCGGCAGCAGGGTCCAAGCTACCGGTGGTTAGGGCTCCAGAGACAGGAATCTCCTCACAATGCGAGCCGTATCGAGGAGTACTACCTTCTGTATCAGGCGCTTGATCCAACCGTGCAATGACAGCTTCGACAGATGGTCGTCGAGGCTCTTGGCTATCAGGCCATTGGCCGTAGCGACAATCGGCACAATGATCGCCGAGTCCACATTCCACATGTCGACAACCTCGTGTGCTAAGTCGAGATACTTGATTTGTTTCTCTTTCTCAGCTTTCACGAGGTTCTCGTCATGCGGAATGGTGACATCGATTATCATTGTGCGGCGCGCTAATCGGTCTATCACCACTATATCTGGCTTATTGGCAACAATAGTCCTATCCGTGATGATAGACCGATCCCAGTACAACGTGACATGGTCATTTTCGAGAACTGGGTCGGGCACATACTTGTAATACGGTACCTCCGATTCCACTAGATTGTACTTCAAAGCAAGTTGCTGATGAATAATCCTGGCCACTTGATTATGCCTGTGCAAGTACTCGCCGTTAGCCAGACGTCCATAATTGCACAGACAAAACCTTCAGTTTCCCCGAAAAGGTCACCGAAACGTAGCCAGGATACGGACGCTGGGAAATCTACATCGGACCCATGTAGAGCCCGTTAGAAGCGCCCGTGAAGCTCCTTGCCTTGCCATACCTCTTTGCGCTCATCAGTAGTTAGTATTATAGGCTTGCGCCAGTTCTCTTTAGCCATGGACAACGGGGTGAGTCCCTTGTCCACTGCGAACACATCCCGGTGCATACCCACTTCAGCTTTTAAAAAGTATTCTCTGAGGCTGCACACCTCGCGGTTGTGAAGAGTCTTGGCGTTTAAAAGCCTCGACCCCCACACTTCCGCGGGATGTACAGTCTCATCACCGATGATCGTGGTTGATGCATCCGGTTTGCGGTCAGCAGTGTCCGGACCCTCCTATCGAGGGCGTAGAGGGCGTTTGAGTATGCCGAAAGAGTACATCAAAACCGGCATGACCCAACTGTTGAAGGCGCGCACCTTATTTCCGCCTGACAAAAGGCTATTTAATACTTTTTTCAGGCGGCCAAATAACCGCTCCATCAGCAGTTGCTTCATGTCAGCACTGTTGATGCCCAACGCTTCCGACATACCCAAATACTTGTATGTTTCGGTAGAGGAGAGGTGTCTGAGGTGTATGCAATCAGAGAGTTGAATTCCCTCGGATTCCATAATCTCCCCTTGTTTTACATGCATGACTGCATATTTGTCCACACGAAATTCCATCCTGATGGAGTTACTGAAGGTTTCAGTTACCTTCAGTAGCTCAGTCGTGTGCATCAGAATGGCGGGTGTATGACTACAAATGGGCATGTTATATGTTTGAGAGCAATGTACGAGCAATGTACCGATTGTACGTAAAATTTGAAGCAATGTACTATTGTAAAACCACAGTTTTTAGAAAAAGTATTTGAGTCGCCAACCTGATATCAGAATGGCGGGTGTATTACAAATCTGAATAAATTACCAACTATCTGATTGAGAAATGCCTACCGTAGCAATGAACGAGCAATGTACGTTATCATATTAAAAGCAAAACCAGATGCTATCAACGGTTAAAGAGTAATTATAAAAATAAAATTTATCCACATTTAGAGCCTGTTAAATTTTATTAGCAACTAGTTATGCTTACGTTATACGTTGCTGTGTCTAAACTCAAGGGATTTCTTGTGTGAAAAAATGGTCATATTGACCATGCGATATGCGTGAGAGCAATGTACCGAATGTACGTAAAACTTGAAGCAATGTACTATTTTAAAACCACAGTTTTAGAAAGTGTGTGAGCTCCAACCTGATGTCAGAATGGTGGAGATGTATTCAAAATCTGAACAAATTTCCAACTATCTGACTGTGAAATGCCTACCGTAGCAATTTACGAGCAATGTACGTTATCATATTAAGAGCATAAACAGATGCTATGAACTGTTAAAGAGTAATTTTAATTAAAAAAATCCCCATTTAGAGCCTGTCCAATTTTATTAGCAACTAAGTGTGCGTAAGTTATACTTTGCTATGTCTAAATTACTCGCCGTCAGTGCTGCCAACTCGTCTAAGCAAAAACGAGCTGTTAGCTCTTTAAAAAAGCGCTAATTGGTCGCTGGTAAAAAAACAAATAAAATCGCTATATTCGGCACCACATTAAAAAAAACGCCCAACAATTTGAGACTACTACAAACGTATTTTTTTATTGAAATAAAGTATGTTACATACATTATATTACTTGTTTTTTTTAATATAATAAAGTAATAACGTGTTAATATAATGATTTTATAAAATAAAGGAATTAAATTAATTCATCATCATCTGATTCTACTACATTGCTTCTGCCGCCGAATTATGGATGGTCTTGATCAGTTTTGGCCTTGAAATTATATTTATCCGTGGATGAAATTTCCTGAACACGTCGTTTAGAAGTTGATAGTTTGCAGTTACTGGTTTTTAAAGGCATTCCAAAGTTTCAACAAGCGCTAGATTTAGCGCTATGCGCTAGAACGCGCTATTGAACAAAAAAAGCGCTAGATCTGGCGTTGAAGCAATAAGTTGGCAGCACTGCTCGCCGTCCAGCCTGTCATTTTACATTTTGACAACTCAAATCTAATCATTTAGTGATGAACTACACGTTAGTTCATCACTAAATGATTAGATTTGATTAGTAACCGATTCGATTTCATATAACAATATGAAATAGTATAAAATTTTAATCGATTAAACACATAGTTACTTTATTTTTGCTTCTACCCCACTGGCGATGGAGGATAATGTGTTTATCAGTCTATGTACGTATGTATGTATGTTTGTTTCTAATGGCGTTCTCGAAACCAAACGCGTTGGCCGTATTTTGATGATTTTTACGTCAATCGATTCGTCTTAACCTTGCGAGTATCACTAGCTACTTTAAAATTGGAAAATAGAAAATGGCGGATTTTGGGCGCCAAAAAAAAAAATGTAAAGTAGTAGTAGTATCAAAATCAATTAGTTTATTCAAATAAATCTCAGAGGTACTTATGAATTGTCAAACAAAAAAATAAGATGACTTTTGTTGCAAATTCGCAAGCGTCAGTAGGTCTCAATGGAGAAGAATTTGCAACAAACTCCACGGACACTCTTTTTCATCCGTCCGGTCCCGCAGACTTCCAGTTCGGTAGCGGACGAACTGCTTTGGCTACATCTGGTGGACTGATGATTACTTTTTCCATTTCTGGTATAGCTTCACACACGCGCTCGACATCACGCATCCAGCCACCCTCAGTGTGACAGACGGGCACCGACCAGATGCTTCGCCAGAATATACTCGTGGCGACATCATCCGGGCGGCACACGTCAGTCACACCGTGCTCACGTCGCTCCCAAGTTCTGTATACCCATCTCTCATCACTCTGGATCATGCGATTCTGCGAGTACTGGTCAACCCGCCGCTTATACCGCCGAATACGGCTGGCCCATGCAAAAACTTTCTGCTTCAGGAAGCCGATGCGCTCCGTCAAATCAGATTCGTCTATACAAACTTCAACACCCTCTAAATCATTATTTTGGGGGTAGTTTCGAAAAACTAATAATGATAACCTTTATTGTTTAATTAGGTTGGTTTATTTTAAGTTTCATGCTTATTAACCAAAGAAATAAGTTTTTTCAAAAAAAATAACACCACCTAAATCGTCTTATGGCGGTATTCTGAAAACTAAATATGGCAACCTTTATTGCTTATTTAGTTTGGTATTCATACCAAGTTTCAGGTTTAGTAACGCATGAAATAAGATTCTTTCATACAAACTTTAACACCCCCTAAATCGTCTTATGGGGGTAGTTTCGAAAAAGTAATAGTAACAACCTTTATTATTTATTTAGGTTAGTTAGTATTTTAGGTTAGTATTTGTGCAATGTTCAAGTTTAGTAACCCATGTAACAAGATCCTTCCATACTAACTTCAACACCCCCTAAATTGACTTGAAAAGCTACACCCCAGTTTAAAAAAACGAATGGTGTTAATGTTTATCATTTACTTCGATAACTATTATTGCCAAGTTTCAAGAATATTAGCTGAAGGAATTAGATTTTTCATACAAACTTTTCGCCCTTTTTCACCCCTTAGGGGTAGAATTTCGGTAAATCCTTTCAGAAGAAGAGCACACTCTCCAAGTTTCAGGTCTCTACGATCTGCGGTCTATGCGTTGATCCGTCAGTCAGTCATTCAGGACAAAGCATTTTATATGTATAGATACATACATAATTGTTCTATAACTTGAGGTATATTGGTCTTGAGGTTTGAAAATGTATCGTTTAAGAAGTCATTCAAATTGTAGTAACATTTATCAACTAAAAGGCTCTTTAGATTTTTCTTAAATAAGGCAGTATTGATTGCCCTTATTTACATAGGTTATTAATTGAAAATTTTAGGAGCCATGCGAAGCACACTTTTGTGCATTAATGTGGTACGGGTTTGGTGCATACAGAGGCGAAGTGCGTCACGTTATTGCCTATGATTGACTTCTGAGGTCGATGTAAATTATGATAGGCCTCACAAACAACAAACATTGAGATCCCATAAATATATAGGCTTGGGCTTTAGAATTTTGTACTCCTGGAAATACAGTTTACATGTTTCAATTATCTGGTGCAAACATAGCCTTTATACACCGCTTTTGTAATTAAAAAAAACTTTTTTACAAAAAAATACTACCGACTTCCAAATAACAAAACCACAAAGTGAAAAATAACTTAATTTTTGGAAGTCGGTGTCCAGAACGCAAAAAAATACTACCTACCAAAGACACCGACTTCCAAAAATTAAGTTATCTTTCACTTTGTAGTTTTGTTATTTGGAAGTCGGTAGTATTTTTTTGTAAAATGTTTTTTTACTTTTTAGTTGACCTACCTGATAGGCAACCTGTGAAATGAGAATGTACCAAGGTAAACTATACACATCTGCGTACCCCTATAGAGCGTAATGACGTGATATTACTCGTATGTTATGAAATGCTATAAACAATAAACAGATATGCGATTGCAGCAATCCCGAGAGATTTGCCGTTATTTATTGAAGATTTCTATTGTATATCTCCGAAGTTCTTCATCAGATCTTCACCAAATTAAAATATGACCAAATCGAATAAAAAAAGAATTTTCGAAATTGGTCCTCAATTGACGGAGATATCGGTGAACATACATAGAAAAAAAAAACATACATAAAGTCGAACATAGAACCTCCTACTTTTTGGTAAGTCAGTAAAAAATTAGGTCAATGTGTTGATACGTTATGGTACGACTCCAGATATGTTATCAGAAAGAAAGAAAAACGTTTATTTGCGCCAGGCACGACGCATACCATAAAAAAAACAAAGGAAAGCTTAAATACAAATACAAAGTATGCGTCACAACCAAGCAATTATTTCCTTACTTGACAATCCTCGATATCAAGGTCGATCAGAAAGTCTTCTATTTCTTTCGGAGAAATGTTCTCTTCTCCTCTAACGATGACGTATATTAGTCGACCAACAACTCGTCACTCTTGCGCGTCACTTATTGTGAACTTATCTCTAAAATCACGAATAATATTTTAATAGAAATAAAAAAATGTTGTTTTCTCATTTGCACCTACGCAAATGAGAAAAAAAACATAATTAAAAAACATAAAAGTAATTCATTATCATAATGTGAGAAGTCTGATACCATTGTATTTTTACTAACTTACGTAGTCTACACCTATTAGTAAAAAAATACATACGAGTACATAGAAAATTAATATTCAAGCTTCCCAGGCGTTGTAATGAACTTAAAGGATAGGTAATTATGTGTTATTGTTTTGATCTTGGTGTACAACAAAGCATATAATAAATAAAAAGTACATCAAGGAAACACACCTTATAACGAATAACCTCTTTAGTTAATATAAGTGGCAACATAATATTATTAGGTCAAAACGGCTTCAAATATTGATTGGCATCCTAAATAAACTGTTTGCATGTGGATGGGATGAGGTTAAGGCACCGTCATAGCCAAAAGAATTGCCAAACTTAAGTAGCAGTGGACAAAGCACATAATATGTATATTGCTCGCAGAACAGATTGTCGATGGGGCCGAAAAGTCCTGGAGTGGCGACCGCGTACCGTAAGATTACCGCGCGTACATACGTACGTATTACGGCGGTAGCATTGGAAGGCCTTTGAACCGATGTCCTGGTTAAGATTGCGGGAATCCGCTGGATGCGAGACGCACTGGACCGGTCCATGAGGTAACACTTGGGAGGAGAGGGTATGTCTAGCAATGGACGTCTTTCGCCTGAAATGATAATGATGATGATTTTTAGATAGTTAACTAGTTGATCTAGCCGGGCGGAGTTAACCTGGAGAATTTGTGCCTGCTTATTTAATATTATATATTTAAGCGTCTTGGCTAGGAGTCTGCCTAGCCAAGACGCTTAAATAAATTGGATTGGGTTTTTTTAGAAATTCTTAAAAGAATTTAAGAGGTGAAATCATTCCGGGACTGAATTACAAAGGCCATACAAGAAACCTTACCAAAGAACAAATGGGTGGATTGTATGTGTTATGTATTAAAAAGAATATTCATTGTTAGCACTTGTATTTTATAACCAATTCCGCACATACATCTTTCCATAGAGTCCACAGATAACTCTCATAATATCAACCATAGATTATATTAAGAACACACAACATCTCCCTTCGTTTGTAAATTATAATTAAACATAATCCTTTAAATAACTAGGCATGTGCACAATTCTTCCACTTCTTGTTCTATAATTTGAATCTGTATTTTCGTTACAAATATTGTCTCTATTATTTTCAATTACAATATTATTATCATTTGTTTCATTACTATTTAACTCAACTCTATTCTCTTCATCATAATTATCTGTAATATCTAGATCTATAGTTTTGTCATAATATTTTCCATTACATATTAAATCTTTTCTGTTTCTTTGTATTACATTACCTTCTTCTGTTTACTTAAATATGACCTAGGACCTTTTCCATAACCTAAGACTACTCCACTTTTATGTGGTCCTGACTTGCCTTCCTCTTTGATTTTTACAATTTTTCCTTCCTCTATCTTAGGCAATGGTCTTACATGTTTATTATAATCATATTCTTGTTTACACTGTTTCATACACAATTCTTTCTTATAATTATTAGCTTTAAATTTACTTATACTAGGTATCATGTGATTTATCTTTCTGTTGTACAACAGTTCAGCTGGTGATTTACCACTGTCAGACACTGGTGTATTTCTATAGGTCAATAACCCCATATAAATGTCCTTATTTTCTTCTATTAACTTTTTCAACATTCGTTTAACTGTTTGAATGTGCCTCTCAGCTAAACCATTACTTTGATGATGTTTTGGACTTGTTATAATGTGAGAAAAATACCAATGATTTGCAAATTTTGTAAAATCAATACTGGTAAACTGTGTTCCTGAATCTGTATACAATGTTTCTGGCACTCCATGCCGTGCAAATATTTCCTTTAAACATTTAATAGTAACATTAGCAGATAAATCTATTAACTTTTTAATTTCTATGAACTTACTATATGCATCTACAACTAAAATATATGGAATTCCTTTCAAAAAGAAAATGTCTGCAGATAATATTTGCCATGCCTTAACTGGTATATCTTTACAAATCATTGGTTCTTTGCAGTTAGCATTTTGATATTTCTTACAAGTATCACAACTTGTTATTAAATCCTCAATTTCTTTGTTCATTGTTGGCCAGTACACAGTTTCTCTGGCTAATGACTTACATTTTACAATACCTAAATGAGCATAATGTATTCTAGACAACATATCTTTTCTTAAACTTTGTGGTATTACAATTTGACAACCTTTCATCACTAAATCCTTAAATTCACTTAACTCATCTCTAAAAGAAAAATATATTTTTGCATCAGACTCTACCTCACATTTATTACTTGGCCATCCATTTCGTATATATTTTACAACAGACTGTAATTCTTTATCTTTTAAAGTTTCTCTAATAATTAACTTTAATTTCTGATTAGATACATCAAACTTTTTAAATACCATAGCTACATAAGCTTCTAATTCTTCTCCATGAGTTTTACAATTTTCTTTCAAATAACTTCTACTTAAATGATCTGCAACAACCAACTCTTTCCCTGGTTTATACTTCACTGTAAAATTATATTCATTTAAAGCCATTTTCATTCTTTGTAGTCTGGGAGGACATTTATTCATTGGCTTTGAAAATATTGAAACTAATGGTTTATGATCCGATTCAACCACAAATTCTTGACCAAATAAATATTGATAAAACTTACTACAACCATATACAATTGCAAGGCTTTCTTTTTCAATTTGACTATAACATTTTTCTGTGTTACTTAATGATCTAGAACCATATGCAATAGGCCTGTTATCTTGTAACAACACAGCACCCAGGCCATCCTTTGATGCATCTACACTTAGTACAATTGGTTTCTTTATATCAAAATAAGCTAAAACTGGAGGTTCACACAACATGCTTTTAAGTTTTTCATATGCTTCCTGTTGCTCAGTACCCCAAATAAATAAGACATCTTTTTTTATTAGCTCCCTAAGAGTTGAAGTTAAATCAGAATAATTCTTTATAAATCTGGAAACATAATTAGTCATTCCTAAAAATCTTAATAATTCAGTTTTTGAGGTTGGTGTTGCCATATCTGTGATGCTTTTAACCCTGTCCATGTCTAATGTTATTCCTTTACTTGATAAAATATGTCCTAAGTATCTTACCTCTTTCACTTTTATTTTACATTTATCTTTATTTAACTTTATATTATATTCTCGTGCTCTGTCTAACACTCTTTTTAATATACTATCATGTCTTTCCTCAGAATCCGCATGGATCAAAATGTCATCCACAAATATTTCTACTCCTTCTATGTCCTCAAAGATTTTACTGAACAATTTATGAAATACTTCTGGACTAGAATTTAAACCGTAAGGTAATCTGTTAAACATGAATCTCCCAAAGGGTGTATTAAATGTTATAAGTTCCCTACTAGCCCTAGATAAAACAACTTGCCAAAATCCACATGAAGCGTCTAGTGTACTATAATATTCAGATCCTTTAAGTTTTGAGGTTATCTCCTCTAATGTTGGCAACATATACTGTTCTCTTAAAATTTGATTATTTAGATGTTGAGGATCGAGGCAAACTCTAATCGACCCATTTGGCTTTGTAGCAATTACTAATGAATTCACATATTCTGTAGCTTTCTCAACTTCTGATATAATTCAATTTTTTTCCATAATTTGCAATTCTTCTTTAAGTTTAGGTAAAAGTTTAAAAGGTACATGTCTACATGGTTCTACTTTTCCAACAGCACTTGGCTTTAACCTAATCTCATACTCATAATTTTTTATCTTACCTATACCTCTGAATAACTCAGGATAGTCTGAAATAAAATAATCTATAACATTTAAATTTTGTACTCTACATAATAAATTAAATTTTACAATAGTTGGTAATCCTAATAATGGTTCAAAATTTCCTTTGCAGACTTGAAATTCAACTATATTAATATGCCCACCTATTTCACACTTAGCTTGTATTTTTCCAACCGTTTCAATGCGAGCCCCATCATAATTACTTAATTTTAAATTTGAAGGCATTATTTCATAAATTTTAAGCAATTTACATTGATTTTTTGATATGACATTACACTGAGCACCTGTATCTAATCGGAACAAGACCTTACTATTACTTTTGCAAAAGTTTACCTCTTCTTGCCATAATTGATTATTACTTTTATTAACAAAATTAATCTTAATTAATCCTAACCTCATAGTGTTTAGTTCCTCCTCTTCTTCCTCACTGTTATTTCCCATATCTACTCTTCTTACATATTTCTTATTATTTGTCAGACATTTGTTACTAAAATGACCAAACTTATTGCATTTTAAACACTTTTATTATATGCTGGACACTTTTCTCGGGCATGGTTGTATCCGCATCTTGAACAATCATTACTGGTTCTTGTAATTGGTTGTTTATACTTTGTACTGCTTGTGGCATGATTTTTTTCATTAACTGTATTTTCTCTATTTATTTTATATATCTCTTTATCATCTTTAAGCTCAAATTTTTTCACTTGTTCTGATGCCAACTCGGCTGTTTTACATATGTCTATGCACCTTTGTAAAGTTAAGTTACCTTCTCTTAGTAATCTGTCTCGGAGTCTATTGTCTTTTATTCCTGCAACAATTCTGTCTCTGATCAACCTGTCTTTTAATTCACCAAAGTTACATTCTGCTGCTAATTTCTTTAAGTCAGTCACGTATTGGTCAAAGGATTCTTCATTTTGATTTCTTGTGAAGAATACATGTGAATTTACACACTCGTTCTTTATCGGTACAAAGTGTTGGTTGAACGCCTTTTTCACCTCTTCATATGTACTTTGTTCGTTTACTTGTAGAGTATTGAAAATTTCTACACACGCCTCTCCCATACAGTGCAGGAGCACTGCAACTTGGACATCTTGGTCTTTTTTAGTGACGCCTGTTGCTTTTCTGTAGATTTCAAATAGTTGAATCCACTTAGTAAACCCTTCAGCAGATAAATTTACCAAAGGCTGTGGGGTTTTTAAGCCCACAACTCCTTCACCATCTGGTACAGGTTCCAATTCGGTATTTTGTTTTTGCAGCGCCATGTTATGTATTAAAAAGAATATTCATTGTTAGCACTTGTATTTTATAACCAATTCCGCACATACATCTTTCCATAGAGTCCACAGATAACTCTCATAATATCAACCATAGATTATATTAAGAACACACAACAGTATGACTGATAGAATGGTTGATGTGGCTACAAAGAGAGTGAAAAAACTGAGATGACTAACAGTAACATACTACTACCTACCGAAACTAAACTATCTACAACTGTAAATGTGTATGGCACGAGAACGTGGGAATATATATTACCTGATACTCTAAATAAAATTCCTAAAGCAGTCAAATATTGTCACTAGCACATAAAAAAAATGAAAATTTACCTTAAATAGTACATTGTGTATTAAGGGCGGTAGGTAAGGAATTACGATCGAGGCTCTAGTAGAAGCCCGAAGTGGAAGACTGAGGGCTTTCTGAGTCGAGGTTCGTAATTCCCGTACCGCCCGTGTTACATACAATGTTTTTCATCACATTTGCGAGTAATAATTATGAATTATAGCTTTAATACACAAGTCAGCACAGCTGTTATTACGAAATACGTGAACCTTTTTTTTTAAGCGGTTGGCTAATTTTTGCCCACACCACAGATTATACAGTGTTTCGTTCAGAAACGTTAAGGGCAAATACTTACGTAAGTATACAGCCACGACGGAGTATAAAAAGAATTATATAATTTCGACGTTTTCATACTATAACTATTAAAATCGATTATTAAGTGCATTAGTTGAGTATTTAAGTAACATGTAGCGAGATTGCAAAGAAATTCCTGTTTCGATAACATATTAAGACAATTTTTCAATTGCGTGTAAACTCCTTGCTTGAACTTGCATGATCTGTGTGCTGTGCCATAAATTAAAAAATATTACTTACCGCCCTAGGGTTTCATGACAAAAAGAAAGCCCGAGGGTTTTATATGGGGCTTTACGGCCAAGTTAACCTGTATGTTCAGATACTTTTTACGTGCAAGTGTGATGAAAAAAATATTATATTACTGGTGAAATCACATCTTAAGTTTTAAGTTGGTATATGTATATTACTACCTTTATTAATATGCGGTGCGAGTTTGCTTCCTCCACTTGTCACATAAACCTTTTAAGGTTTTAGACAAGTGTTATGCTGTACAATAAGTGCAATTTAATGTATTGAAAAATAAACGAAAAAAAAATAAAAAAATTGCGCTGACCTTAAATTATCTGGAACTAGCTTCTGCCCGCGTATTTACTCGCGTAGAAAGTATTTTATCATCCCAAGCGAACCAGCTACGCGGAACTATCCTATGTCCTTCCCAAGGTCTCAAACTATCCCTATAACAAGTTTCATCTGAATCGGTTCAGCTGTTTAGTCTTGAAAAGGTAATAAACAGAGTTACTTTTGCATTTATAATACTAGTTGCCACCAACCAGTCGATTCAATAAAAGTACAGGTTGTAATTTTTTAAGATTTTAGTCGGTTCGGTGCCCGGGTGTGGCAAGCCAATTTTCGAAAATCTTTGAATGCAGTTTTCTTTCTTTACAAAAAGAAAGGTATGTTTTCTTTGAGTTAAATTTTCTATCTACAGTATTAAGAGTACTTACCCTAAAGATGGAATTTCAAAATGCCATCCTGTATATAAAAGCTAACGCCCCAACTGACATATCAACGCCCAGCCGAAACCACTATTGATAGAACTTTGAAATTGTATACCGTAGGCGTCATGATTGAATGATCGGTTGCTACGCTGCGTATCCCGGGTTCGATTTCCGCACGGACCAAATATTTGTATGGCCTACAGATAGTTGTTCCGGTCTGGTTGTGTATGTGAGTTTATATGTTTGTAAATGCACCCACGATACAAGGGAATATTCCTAGCGTATGATAAAGTTTGAAGAATTCTGTTCGACTACGTAAAAAATGCCTTGAATAATTAGAAATTATATAAATAAAAAGCATTGCCATTGATTGTGTGCGACGTAATAGATTTGAGCGTAGTAGACATTGTTCTATCTATATATATAAAAGGCAATGTCCCGACTGACATATAAACGCCTAAACAACTAATGATAGAACTTTGAAATTTTGAGAGGATGTTGATTTTATACTGCAGGCGTCATTTAAGGAATGATTCTTTCAGAAATCACTGCCTAAAGTGGTGTAATAACGGATGAAAGTTTGTATAAAACTATGTAATTATTAATTAGAAATGAATGAAATGTGGTATTCAGCTTCTAAATATAAAATAGGTCTCCAAGGATTTTTGAATGTCTATAGTTAAGGGGATAAAAAGGGGTGTTCAAATTTGTATGAAAATTAAATTATTTTTTATAAAAATTTATTAGAATTTTGCATTTATGCTCTTCAATACAATTAAATAAACAAATATTTAAGCATTTTTAATTGCATTCCATAAAGTGGTAAAAAGGGGTCTTAAAGTTTGTATGACAAATAAATTGTTTATTATCAAAATTACTTGAACTTTATTATTTCTGCTATTCAATACAATTAAATAAACACGTATTTAAGGGTTTAAGAACTTCAATCCAAAAAGGGGTATTAAATTTGAATGAAAAATAAATTGTTCATTATTACTACTTCCATTTGGAAGTCGGTTGTATTTTTTTGTAAAAAAGTTTTTATTTGTGGTACATAATGAACAAGTTTTATAGTATCCAATAATAGTAGTACTAGTAGCCAATAATGCCCAAAGTTATGCCAGAATTGATTACCCAAATAACGTAAAACTTGAACATAACCGGTGAAATGAGTGTACCAGGGTGAACCGTACACATCTGCGTACCCCTTTAAAGCGAACTGGCGTGATATGATGTTATAAAATGGCGTAAGCAATAAACAGACATTGAATTGCAGCAATGCCGAGAAATTTACCATTGTTTGTTGAAGACTTCTGTTGTATATATCCGAAGTGCTTCATCAGATCTTCATCAAATTTAAATGGATCCAATTCGGGATTATACATATTCAAATAAAAAAAAGAATTTTTAAAATCGGTTCATAATTGACGGAGAAATCGGTGGACACACAAAAAAAAACAAACATAGAGCGGAACATAGAACCGCCTCCTTTTTGTAAAGTCGGTTAAAAATATAGCTGGTAAACTTCAAGCGCGTGTAATCTACGTCAAGCCATTATAAATTGCGACCACGGGCAAGACAACTTTTCATCAAAACTCATCATGAGCAAGCTCTGTGAATATGTGAATAAGCAAAATTATCATTTCTGTGGCACCGAAAATCCGCTGTAATCCAGGAAGAATCATTAAATCTGTTCGAAATTATTGCAAGGTGTGTTGTTTACGCTGGAGGTACTGACGATGTCACAGAGCCATGATCAACGTCTTTCTCTATCCTTAAAAATATTAAGTTGGAACTGGAAAACATGTGGTTCAAAGAGTATAGAGCAACGGCGCGTGTTAGCATTGCAATAAATTGCTGATTTAACGTTGCTGTGACGTCCCATTGGACTAAAACCACACATAATCACACCTTTTTCTCATGGCGTGGGCAGAAACTACAGAACACCAACTGCTAGGTCCCTAAAATAACGGACTATATTGCAATGTAAAAAAAAAATGGTTTTATTATCATTTCTTAATTTTTAATTCTTTATTGTACACCAAAAACAACATTACATACAGTGTGATAATAAAGTGCATGTACAAAGGCGAGCTTAACTCATTCAATATGTTTATGTAAAAACTGCTGCCCGTGTAAGCGCACCCTAAGCGGGACTGATAAATTCAATGCCAGTGCATATTTTCAATCAGTATTTTCACGACCGTCGAGATAACACCATCTAAACGATGTTTCTCCTTGTGTATCTGCTTTTGTTCTGCATTTTAGTTTTAAGTTTACATTTGTACTTCCGATACAGCCATGCAGGTAGATTAATTTATAAAATTAAAGGACCTAAGGAAAAGTTTTTTTTTGGAAATATATTCGACGTATTTATTACTCCTGGTAAGTGCATTTTTTTTCATACAAGTCACACAAGTCTCTCTCAATGTTTGACAGATAGATCTAACGTTAAATGCATTTTAGGATTTGAGGTGCTATTGGGCCTTCGTAGCATGCAGATTTTTGGAAATATCATATTATTAAGAATATCATATAGTTGATGAATTTTTTTTTATTTTTTTATAATCATGGCACTAATATTATAAAGGAGAAAGTTTGTGAATGTGTGTGTGTGTTTGTATGTTTGTTACTTCTTCACGCTCATACGGCTGGACGGAATGTATGAAATATAGCACAGAGATAGATTATAGTCTGTAATAGCACATAGGATACTTTTGATCCCAGGAATATGTTCCCTTGTTTTAATTTTCGACATTCACGCGGGTGAAACTGCTGGCAGAAGCTAGTATACCATAATAACGTTAGAATGTCTCAAAAATGCTGACATAGAGCGTTTATTTAAATCGATACAAAAATCCTCGCTTTATGACTTGTGAAAATTTTGAAAACCATTCAAAGATAATACAAATTTTTAGATAAGCACTGAAATTTAAACACTTTCGTCACTCCACATATTAGAAAAAACTATATTTGTAAAAAGTAATCCTCAATGATTTCCACTTTTGTCAAATAATTCCGATAGAAATAGACGTGAGAAGAAGACTGAAATGACTTATGACTTTGGGTGCAGTCGCACTCAGCCAAAACAGCACTTCTAAGAAAAAGTATTGTATGCATGGCCCCATTAAATACAAGAAAAATCAATGGCATTAACCAATTGAATTATATATTTCTTTTAAATAAATTAAATTTTATTGTATATTGACATATTTTGTCTGTAATTAATATTTACTATAGAAAATCGATGTACCTATATTGTGTAATGTACGAAGGCTTGCTATGTAGGGATTTTAAAAGTGTCTTCAGTACTATTAAAATTTAAGGTAAGTAGGTGTTTACGTAAAATATTTTTGAATATTTGTGAACTATAATTCCGAAAACGTAGGATGACATTAAACTTATTATAAATATATGGAGCTAGGCAGAAAAGAAATCGTTGGGAAAATTTAGTTTTACAACTACGAGTAGGTTGTTTATACACCTTGTGAGCTCGTGCTGTGTCTGGTCCGGTCATTTAATATTTTGACTACGTAAGATCTTCTCGATGTACAGTTGATGAACGCGGTTAATTTGTACAGTTCGTCGATCGGAAATCTATATCTTTTAAATAACATGTTTTTTTTTAAATTGCCCGTTGTGCTCTTTCAGCTTTGGTAAGATGTGTCTTAGTACATCCTCCCAAGATGGATATCCCATATACAATTACTGATTGGCATAATGCGTAAATAGGTGTTGGTGAGTAGCTTTGGGACACATACATATCGTAGGTTTCTGAAAAGGTACATCATATTCAATAGATTCTTCTGAACTTGAGTAACTCTCAACCATGAATATTTGTTTTCTATTGGATAGGTAGTCAAGGTAGTCAGCAATCAATTGTAGCACTAAACTCCTTATACCCTTGCATTCTGTCTTTTCTAACAGTATGGGAATAGATACAGTGTCAAAGGCTTTAGCCTAATCCAGAAGTACTCTCAGATTTTTTTGTTTTTATCGATACTATTGAATACTTCTGCCATAAGTTGTTGCATGGTATCTGTAGATTTTTTTTTGTCTAAACCCAAATTGATGCCGAGGTCATACTTTTCTAAATACTGTTTAAGTCTATTATTTAAAGCTTTTTCTATTATTTTTGAAAGAGAAGGTAGCAAGGATATTGGTATATATTCCGACACCACATCTCTGTCCCCAGACTTATGTAACGGTACTAAAATTGATTTTTTGAAGGCTTTGGGGAACGCCCCAAAGGTAAAACAGGGATTATAAATAATTGTGATAGGCAAGGCTAAAACGGGCGCTGCTACTTTCAGAAAGTAGGAAGTAATACCATCCCAGCCACTAGATGAGTTACTTTTTAGTGAGCCAATCAGTCTTAGGACCTCCAATTCATCTACTGGAAGGAAAACAAAGGAATTGGAGGATGTTTGTAATATTCCCAATCTGTCAATAAGGTCACTTTCATTACGGTTTGTTCTACTTAGAATATCTGTAGCAAGCGTTTGCCCGACATTAGCGAAATATTTGTTAACCTCATTCGAAGAGTCCAACGGATATTTTTTTTATTTTAATAATTCAGAAGCTTTATATTCTTAATTTCGCAATTGTTTAATAATATCCCATTATTTTTTAATATTACTTTTATTTTTTGAAATTTCTTTTCTATAGTATAATTTTTTTAGTAGTTTTTTACGTGTTTCTATATCGTTTTTAAATTAGTTGTAGAACGCTATTTTCGCGGTCTTTTTTTAGCATTTGATTAAGTTGGTCTCGATTTCTCATGCAGCGCATTAAGCCTGGTGTTATCCAAGGCTTGATTGTTCTTTTCCTTAGTGTCACAGGTTTTATAGAGGTATATTTGTTTAGTGATTCGTAGCTTCTTCAGGGTTTTGTTGTATAGAATAGGTACCCAGTCCAACATGCTCAGTTCATTCACAACGGCTTCGAAGTCAATTTTGGTGCCCGTTTGAGAAATGTGCTGCTATTTATTTTAGCTTTTATACATTGCTAGTATTACAGTTGAGTGATCCGTGACACTTGTTTCACAAACAATAGTTTTAATAGGAAGCAGTTTTGGGGGAGGGCTATGTGTTTGCAAATTTGTGTTTTGTTTGAAGCAACACGCTCCGCTTTATCGCTGATAGCAAATTACTCTGGAACAAGCTTCTTGACTACAAACTCAACAGATGCACTATCGCACTCTATCAATGTAAAAAAAATGTTAGGCAAAACATGGGGGCTCTCTCCAAAGATTACTCTGCGGATATACACAGCGGTAGTCAGGCCAATGTTGGCTTATCGCTTAACCACCATCACCAGACTACAACGGTTCCAACGACAGGCCTGTTCAGCTATCACTGGCTGCATGCGAACCACCCCAACAGAAGCCATTGTGATAACCCTACAAATAACTCTCCTTGACCTTTACATACAGCAAAACGCGGCGCTTGCTGCCCTCAGACTAATGAATCTAGGCTTATGGAGCAAAAACCTCACGAGTCCACACACTAAAATCCTGGACCGGGCGATTGAATATCAACCCCTCATCGCTGATCCGTGTGACAGAACACAAAAACAACCTACGTATGTATGCTCGTTACTAATGTTGTACCTTCAGCTTCTTTCTTGTCTATAAAAGACCACATATTATTTTCTTCTAAAGATTTAATTTCTTCTTCTATTGCTTACTTCCATTTATCTTTTTCTCTCGTATCCATAACAAAAACAACCTATGTATGTATGCTCGTTACTAATTTTGTACCTTTAGCTTCTTTCTTGTCTACAAAAGATCACGTATTATTTTCTTCTAAAGATTTAATTTCTTCGTCTATTGCTTTCTTCCATTTATCTTTTTCTCTCGTATCCATAACAAAGAAGTAAATAGATTAGGAAATAAAGGAAAAAGACCACGTCCGGTATTGGTGATAAGCTTCTCAACACTGGGCCTAATGATCAAAATGTATAAACAAAAATATGCACTTAAGGACTCTGCATACTACTAGAGACTATCCAAAATATGTACTACAAAAGAAAAAGGGATTACAGGAACAAGTAAAATAGAGAACGAGAGAAGACACAGCTATAATAAAGTATGACAAACTCATTATACTAAAAAATAAAACAGAACCTACAAACGAAAACAAAAGGACACTTACTGTCTCACCAGAATAGAACACCACAGGTAAAAAACAAAACACTACATTCAGCTGTTCGCAGGTCTTCTAGCTTATCAGAAGGAATCTTAACACCAGGCATGCGAACATTTTTAGTCAACGAAAATTCAATAACGATAAAAACACGCAGAACAACGATGACACCACCACATAGCAACCAACGGCACCCTCCTCCCACACATATTCCATACAAAACTATAAGCAAAAACAAGAATCCTTTTCCAACCTGGCTGGTCAACGTGGAAGATTACGACCTCCAACTTTCAAGGAACGGTATCTGTTACCGATAAATAAGACACTGCCAGGCATCAAGAAAAAAAACAACTTATGAAAAATAAAACAAGAAAAAAAAACTGAAAAAAGGCATTTCTAACTTAGCCAACCAAAATGCCTTTATTGCATCTTTCGTCAAGTTTGCGTAAATCAGAATGTATTTTAGTTAACCAGGAAGCTAGCTGTTAATAAAGCTTCACACCATAGGTAATTCGAAACGCGACCGTCGAATATCAGAGCTCTTGTTCTTTCCATCAAGGTTCTGTTCAATCTCTGGGGTTTTCCATTTAGTTACGTTTAAAGATATTTATTTCTCAAAAGAATTAACAAATTCACTTATAGAGAAAACATAATAGGTTTAAAATAATTTTATCTGCCAGTAACTACCCCGCGAGCTCATGTGCTAGCCTAACGTATACGTGCCGACTCAATTTTTATAATTCAGAAAGTCTAGTAAAAACTGTGTATTTGCACCTGTAATATACGCAGGTCTTTGTGTGATACACAAATCATAAAATCAGTGAAAGGAATCAACACCTAATAACGGATTATAACACTATTTTGAAGAAAAACTTGGATAAAAGTTAAGAACAAAGAAGAACAGGTTTTGGCGGATGAGGGTAATTGTAATAATTTTGTATACAACAAGAACGACTCAGGCCCGAGCAATCGACAGAACCAACTCAACCTTGTAATAGGCACCAACATTTTGAATACCAACAGTAGCGACTATCTGGTCGAGCGGCAAATATAATTGCCTTCTAACTGAGAGAACGCAAGTTCGAATCGTCAGAAAAGGTCACTTTTTGGAATTTTTGATTATTATTTTGCTTTGGTCGTTTGTTACAAAATTTTGAATTCTGCTTTGGTAGTTTTTATTTTTATATAAATTTGGTAAAATAAAATATTAAATTATGCCAATAAATAGAGATCCGCTGAATACATCAACAGACCCACCGTCCGATTCAGAGCCCGCGACGAGGACTTCAATTACTATGCCCTCTCCGAAAAGATCTAAAAGTCACTCAGCGAGATCCAAGCGAAAATATCAACAGGGGGATGATAATCCAGCATATTCTTTGGCAGAAATGAGAAAGATGTTTGCAGATTTCAAGCAGGAACAGAATGAAAAATATAACTCGCTGTTAACAATAGTAACCGATATTAAGGAGCAATATAATGAGATAGAGAAGTCCTTAAAATTTGTATCCGCAAATTATGAGGAAATAAAGGCTCAACTTCACAAAATGGAGACTGATAGCAGGGAAAAGGTTGCCTACATACAGAATTTGGAAGATAGAATTGAGAATTTTGACGTCATGAGCAAGTCATCTTGCATAGAGATTAGGAATGTTCCAGAAAATAAAGGAGAAACCAAGACAACCTTGTCACAGATTATCGTGAACGTTGGGAAAACTCTAGACGTTCAAGTCGACAAGTCAGAAATAAGAGATGTCTTTCGCTTAAAACCCAAAATCCGTACGAAAAACACCAACGCGAACACGATAGTTGTTGAGCTTACAACGGTCTTAAAAAAGAATGATTTATTGCAGGCATATAAAAACTACAATAAGAACCATAAAGAGAATAGACTAACCACTACTGAAGTTAATCTCGTTGGACCATCAAACCTTATTTTCATGTCTGAACATCTTACCTTCAAGAAAAAGAGACTTTTTTATCTTGCTCGAGATTACGCTAAATCAAACAATATACAGTACTGCTGGACATCGTATGGGAAGATTTACATTCGTAAGGAGGAGGGACAAAACGCTGTACGAATTAATTCCGAATCGGATCTAATTAAGATAAGAAATGATATATGACTGACGGGTTTATTTCATGTTTTAGTTATAATGGTCCCTCAGACCAACCAACATTTTCAATTTGGCATGCTTTTTACGTCTATGTTATTAATAACTTTGAAACTCCTTTCTTTCAAAATGTTTATCAAGGTGTATGTCCTGGTTAAGACTAACTGTTATCGGTATTTTAAATTGTGCATGCTATTTTTGTCTGTTGTAACTTCAATAGTGATAGTTGTAAAACTGCTGTCTATCGCCAAAACACTGGTTCATATTAAGCAAATGTTCTTGCCAATACACAAACATAAAAAACAAATTTTCACTCACAACAAGCCCCGTGTCACACTTCCACCATTTCAACTACAATATCAACACAAACAAATATACTACTACAAAAAAAATCTCCAATTAAACAAATATCAATCATTAAATACTCGCTTCTACTACATAACGAGGTGTCAAATAATTTATAAAACTTCTAAACACTCCTCAAAACTCTTTCGCACCCATTTTAATTCAGTCATTAACACATTACGTAGCTATCTTGATGAGGCAACTATTGTTTTTGTAGGTCTATTGCCCATTAACTTGTTCCTTTCATTAAGTAACACTAAAATTCGATAATGTGAATGAATTATCTTCGGATATTGATAATATAACTGTCTCTAAAGTAACTGTCTGTGATATTGATGACTTTCATAAACTCTTTCCACATACTCAATCTGGACATTTAGCAATCCTCACTCAGAATATACGGAGTATAAACTGTAACATACATGGGTTAGAAATAATACAATCACGCCTAAAAAGTGAATGTGATGTGCTGGTCCTGACTGAATGCTGGCTGTCAGACTCATCCATCATTCCCAAAATGCCAGGATATTGCTCCTCGGCTACCACAAGAAACCCCAAGCAAAATGATGGAGTGGTTGTCTACTACAAAGATCATCTTAATTTCACAATACACGAGCCCCAATTCACAGATGGTAATTGTTTGGTCGTTGTAGGCGACAACCGCACCGTAATTATATCAATTTACCGGTCCCCCTCTTACAAAAACATTGATATATTTCTTTCGTCATTAAACGATGTCTTGTCACAATTTGGTCATTTCGAAAACCTTATGATAGTTGGGGATATAAACATCCCCATTAACTTATCGAAAATAGAATATCCTGGCGAACGTTATCTCACTCTAGCTGCCTCTCACGGGCTGTTACCAGCTCACACAGAAGTGACCCGTGAAGCTTCTGGGACGTGCCTTGATCACGTACTGCTAAAAACGAAATATCCTTCTCTCACAATTATACCCAAAACCTATCTAACAGATCATTTCCCGGTCTTGACATGCATCGGCTATTTCGTCCATAGACTTTAAACCCATTTATGCATCTCAAGATCCGGATTATTCCCTTAACTATTTTATAACTAACTTACAAGAAGCTATAGAGAAAAATACTAAAGTCATAACTTTATCGCGGCGCAAAAAGATTATTAAACCTTGGATTACTCAGGGATTACTTCGATGTATGAAAAACAGAGATATGCTGCACCGAAAGTCAAAAAAGTCACCAGATAATGAGACTTTAAAATTAACTTATGTCCGATACAGAAACTACTACAACAGAATTCTGAAAAAGGTAAGAACGGAATATGACCGATCACTTATTGAAAAAGTTAGAGACGACCCCAAAACCCTTTGGAAAAATATAAGAACTATCACAAACACCACTAAAGAATTCAATCATCCGGATGAACTTCTCAAACTACGTTCTACACCTGAATTATCTGTTAATGTAATCAATAAATACTTTGCAACCGTAGGCAGAAACTTGGCAAAAACATGTATAGAAACGCATGACAATCCGACGCTTGGGCCTCTTGATGATAGTCGACTCACTAGCTCCGTATCTTCTCAGCTAAACTCATTTGTAATGACTAGCACGACTGAAGAGGAACTAGAACACCTTCTTGTGAGCCTTAAAACGGATTCGGCAGTAGGCTGGGACAAAATCTCAAATCATCTGCTCAAAAACAACAAAAATGTCCTAATTCCTCCACTTACACACATCTTCAATGTCTGCCTTGAGAGTGGTATATTTCCCAATTCTTTAAAGAAATCAGTTTTGCGTCCTATACACAAAGGCGGAGACACAAATATCTTGTCTAATTATAGACCAATATCAATCCTACCCGCTTTGTCAAAAATTTTAGAAAAAGTTATCAATATAAGACTGACAAACTATCTGGAAAAGCACCACTTACTTTCCGAGAAACAGTTTGGCTTTAGGAAGGGTAGATCTACTGATGGAGCAGTGCATATCTTAACTAATTACATATCTACCAACCTAGATATGGGAAGGAAATGCCTGTCAATATTTCTTGACTTAAGCAAAGCTTTTGACACTATCTCGGTTCCTATATTGATAAATAAACTGGAGAAACTGGGAATCAGAGGAACGCAATTGAGTCTCTTTCGGAGCTATCTTTCAGAGCGTAAACAGTGCGTGCGAGTGGGTAAACACACGAGCAGTGACCATGCCGTCGATTATGGTGTGCCACAGGGTAGTATTCTGGGACCGACCCTATTTCTCGTTTACATTAACGACCTCACTAACCTCCAACTACCCCGAGGCGAACTGATCTCCTACGCAGATGACACTGCTCTCCTTTTCTCTGCCGATACTTGGGATGAGGTATTCGATGCTGCACAGGAGGGATTTAATGTTGTGAAGGGATGGCTCAGGTCCAATATCTTAACCTTAAATATCGAAAAAACTAAATATTTAACTTTTAGTACTCGCTGCCTCAGTGAGGCCATTATATATCGTCGCATCATATCACATGAATGCTTGCCTGGGGTAGAATGCTCGTGCGAATCCCTAGAGCGCGTCAATACAATCAGGTACCTGGGTATCATTATTGATAGCAACCTTAGCTTCAGGGAACATATTAAAAAGCTAAGTGCTCGGGTACGGAAACTTATTTATGTCTTTAGAAAACTCAGATACGCGGCCGATGCCAAATTACTTAAGCAAGTCTATTTTGCGCTTTGCCAGTCTATAGTTTCTTACTGCATCTCGTCTTGGGGAGGAGTTCCAAAAACCACCCTAATGAGAGTAGAAATAGCCCAACGAGCTATTTTAAAAACTATCTCTTTCCGCCCCTTTCTTTATCCTACAAAGCAGCTTTATCAAATAAGTAAAGTTCTCACCATTCGCCAGCTTTTTATTCTTAGCATAATTCTCAAGCAACATGGTGATCTCACATATGACGCACGTACTCTACTTAAACGTAGGAAATATGCAGTTTGTAAACGCACACATGCTGCCAAAACATCTTTCATCAGGAGATTCTTCATTTTTCTTGGTCCTTACCTATATGACAAAATCAACGCAATTATAAACATATACCCATTTAATAAGATCCACTGTAAAAGAAAGATTCAGGACTATCTACAAGGACTCTCTTATAATGAAACAGAAGCGCTCTTGAACATTCCCAAATAGATACCTAAGCTACATAAACACTTTCTTTAATCATTCATAATATCGATCATATTAATCCAATTACACACACCACACACTCACCACACCCCACACACACAACACACACATACACCTCACACACACATACACACCTACACATGAAATGGCATTCAAATAGGATTATTTTATAATGGAAGGCTACTAAGGGATCATTATTTAAAGAAGGGTATAAACTGCAATCCGAGATACAGGCTGCCGCCTAGTTCGGATGCAGAAAGTCCTCTAAGTACCTACTCCTAGCCGTACATTCTAATTTTATTTTTTTTCTGTAATATGTTTGTAATATCTTTGTGAAATAAATATTATTATTATTATTTTTGTCTTTTATTCAACTTTTTTCCTTATTGATTACATTTTTAAATATTTTTACAAAACACACACACAAAAGAAAAACATTTAAAAATATAAAAAATAGAGGCCCACCGGTATCGGGAACAGGGTCCAAGCTACCGGCGGTCAGGGCTCCATAGAGAGGAACCTCCTAACAATACGAGCCGTGTCCAGCAGTACTGCTTTCTGGATCAGGCCCTTGACCCAGCCGCCTAACGAGAGCCTCCTAAGGTGTTGGTCGAGGCTCGTGGCTATTAAGCCATGGGCTGACACGACTATCGGTACAATGATCGCTGTATCCACATCCCACATGTCGACAACCTCGCGAGCCAAGTCAAGATACTTGATTTGCTTATCTTTCTCGGCTTTCACGAGGTTCCCGTCATGCGGGACAGTTATGTCAACAATCATTGCACGCCTCTCGATTCGGTCCACCACCACTATATCAGGCTTATTAGCGATAATAGTCCTGTCAGTGATGATGGACCGATCCCAATACAATGTGATACTTCCATTTTCGAGAACTGGGTCGGGCACATACCTGTAGTACGGCACCTCCGACGCCACAAGAGTGTATTTCAGAGCAAGTTGCTGGTGGATAATCCTGGCTACAAGGTTGTGCCTATGCAAGTACTCTTCGTTAGCTAGACGAGAACAACCAGAGATAATGTGGCGGATCGATTCACCCGGACGGTGACATGCCCGACAGATGTCAACCGTGCCATCCTTCACAATAAATCTCCGGTAGTTATTCGTCATGATAACTTCGTCCATAATTGCACAGACGAAACCTTCGGTTTCCCCAAAGAGGTCACCGAATCGCAGCCAGGCCACGGACGCTGATTGGTCTACATCGGACCCATGTAGGGCCCGGAAAAAGCGTCCGTGAAGCTCCTTGCCCTGCCATACCTCCCTGCGGTCGTTAGTGTCAAGCACTACAGGCTTGCGCCAGTTCTCATTCCCCAAGGAGAGCGGGGTGAGTCCCTTGTCCACTGCTACTACATCTCGATGAATACCCACGTCGGTGTTTAGAAAATATTCTCTGAGATTGCATATCTCGCGGTTGTGGAGGTTTTTGGCATTTAAAAAGCCTCGGCCTCCACACTTCCGCGGGATATACAATCTCATGACTGACGATCGTGGGTGATGCATTCGATATGCAGTCAGCAGTGTACGGACTCGCCTATCCAGGGCGTCAAGTTCCGTTTGAGTCCATTTGAGTATGCCGAAAGAGTACATCAGTACCGGCATGACCCAACCGTTGAAGGCGCGCACCTTGTTTCCGCCCGAAAGAAGGCTATTGAATACCTTCTTCAGGCGGCCGAAGAAGCGTTCCCTCAACGATTGCTTCATGTCAGTAGTACTGATACCTAACGCTTCCGACATACCCAAATACTTATAGGTTTCGTTTGGAGAGAGGGATCTCAGGTTTATGGAATCCGCAAGTTGAATTCCTACGGATTCCACAATCTCCCCTCGCTTTACATGCATGACCGCACATTTGTCCACACCAAACTCCATCCTGATGGCGCTACTAAAAGTTTCAGTTACCTTTAGTAGCTCCATCAGCTGAAGATTGCTGGGGGCAAAGAGCTTCAAGTCATCCATGTAAAGGAGGTGAGATATAACCTGACCACCTCTCTTCATCCGATAGCCTAGCCCTGAATTCTCCAGCATCATGCTTAGAGGATTCAAGGCTAGGCAAAACCAAAGTGGACTCAAACTATCGCCCTGGAATATACCTCGCTCGATCCTTACAGGTTCGCTATTCCTCTGGATATTTCGACATCCTGGATAGCGAAGGACTGTGCTCCATCGCCTCATACACGACATCAGGAAGGTGCGTAGAGTTGCATCTATTTTATATAATTCTAGCACCCTCATGAGCCATGTATGAGGCACTGAGTCATAGGCCTTCTTATAATCTATCCAACATGTCGACAGATTCTTTCGGGAACGCCGAACCTGTTGGCTAATGGCTATATCAATAAGGAGTAGCTCCTTAGTACCGCGGGACCCGTTCCTACATCCATTCTGAGAGACCGACATGATGGAGTTATCGTCGACGTGTTTATTAATTTTAACTCTCAAAATGGATGTAAGAACCTTATAGACCGTTGGTAAACATGTAATTGGTCTATAATTTTTGGGTTCCGCGGTGCTACCAGACTTGTGAAGCAGGTGGGTTATACCTGTCGTAAGGAACTTGGGTAGCGAACCAGACTCTAAGGCTGCCTGGTACTGAGATGCCAAACGAGCGTGTGACCTTTGTAGCCTCTTGATCCAAAAGTTGTGCAGTCCGTCCGGTCCTGGAGATTTCCAGTTCGGCAACGGACGGACTGCACGGGCTACATCTTGGGGGCTGATCGTGATAGCCCCCATTTCTTGTATTGGATCACACGCTCGTTCGACCTCCCGAGTCCATTCACCTTCGGTGTGACTGACAGGCACCGACCAGATGCTGCGCCAGAATGAAGACATAGCGTCATCATCCGGCAGGTGCGTATCAGTCACACCTTGGTTGGGTCACTCCCAAGCCCGATAAACCCACCTTTCATTACTTTGGAATGTGCGATTCTGGGTGTATCGCTCCACTCTCCGCCTGTACCTACGAATACGGTTTGCCCATGCATACACTTTTTGTTTCAGGAAGTCGATGCGCTCTGTGACATGGGATATATAGTCCCGGGGGCTGACATCAGTCCCCGAAAACGCCCGTCTCACAAAGCGCATCACTCTTGGGCGGCTATTGCCCTCCCTGAAACAAATTAGTTTGCCGATGAGTGCTCTGGCCCCACCAATACGACGCTCGATCCTGCACTGCCAAGCCGGTACGGCTGGTTTCGGTCGTGTAGCTCTGTCATCTGCAAATTTGACATGAGCTACACGACATGCCGCTACAGCCGCGCAGTACATAATCGAATGTGTATCAGTGAGGTCTTCGCAGTCATCAAAATAGTTTGACAACTGCGAATCCAGAATAGCCACCAGCGCCCTATTCTTGTTATGCATGGGCAAACGAGGTAATCGTGGCCTAAGTTCGGGTGGCATGTTGCGATACTCCCGAATAGCACACTCCAAAGCACTCCTCAATTCCTCATTGCACTGGGTACTTACGTTTGTAACCCTGTCACTACTCTCCTCGTCAGCGTGGTTGGACTGTGGTAGCACCACAGCCTGCGACGTTGGGGCAGTGACACGGTTACCCATTTCCGTTCGGAGGCGATCAAGTACAGAATCATCCAACATACGATTACGCTGGATGACCCGCACCTGATCCGAAAGTCGTTGGGCCAAAACGTTGACGGCTGGCTCAAGCACCTGAAACAAAGAGAGCATCCGGACACGGTACGCGGTCAGGTTGTTTCCTCCCTCTGTAGCCCCAAAGTATGCGCGCATGACATTTTCGTTTATGGATTGTGTCCATCTCATGCGCTGCACACTTCCGCCGGGTGCTGGGACCCTATCAGAGACCGGTAAGCCTCGAGGTCCTAAGCGGTCCGGCGGCCGGCGTCCTCCCCGTCGACGCGCAGGTGGTGGTGTCGTCGGCGGAGAGAAGTACTCGTCGCTCGAGCTCGACGCAACTGCCACAGCCGGTGTCACAGCACTCACGGTGGGGCTGGTTTCCGGCGGCGGCGAGGCGGAGCTGGGCGACGAGGCCGGAGATGGTGGGCGTGCACGTCTTGCAGCGGCAGCTCTCGTCAACATGACGTAGTTTTCATTTTTCTCATATTTTGTAATTCAGTGTATAAATCGGTCATAATTTTGATAATGTTATTGTTTTATGTTTTTTTTTTCTTGGTTTCATTGTATATATATATCTGCACTATTTAGATGGTTGTACGCGACGATAGATCGTGGTAGAGGAAATGAAAGAGAAGTGGACTGTATAACAAGATGAAGTATATTGAAATAGAGAAGATGAGAAATTATAGAACAACGGTCGGTTAAAAGTAAACAAAGGGAAATGATGCGCGAGCGCAGCCGTGCGTGCAGGTGTGCAGCAGCTGACTGTCGTGGCGGTGTTTGTAGCGGTCACCCTGCACGGCCACGACGATGTCGCCGCGGTCGGTGCGCACGCGCACCTCGGTGCAGCCCGCGTCGCTGCTGATCCGAAGCGAGCTCGGGAACTGTAGCATGATGTTCTTAAGCTCGATGTCGTCCATACCGAGAAGGGACTGCTCTTCAGCACTGATAGGCATCTTCATAAGCAGCTTTGCTGGTTCTTCAGAGGTACCTCTTTTCAAAATAGTTTATGGTTTGTCGAGTATTGGCCGTCAAGAAGCTGAGTCGCGCTCCCGGTCACACTGAGCACCGCTGTAGCAAAATGCCGACAACTGAATAGTTGGTGTCTGGCTGGAACCGCCACACACTTCGCACTTATCAGACGTATCGCTCACTTCGCGGTGTACTGTAGGCGCATGCGTATGTAAATACTTCAATTATTTAATTTACAGCCCGGGAATTACAATACTTTAAGCAGAATATACGAGAATAAGTCATTTTCACCTACCTATCTTCCTTTTATAAACTGTTACCCAGTGTCAATAACGGCTTGATTACGGCTTTATTTTATTATTATTACCGAAATCCTTTTCTATGCATTATCAGTAGTCAACGCTAAACAAAATAAGTCAATAAATCCAAAGCACTGACTAAACTCAAACAAAAATAACGGCGGTAATAAGCGGTCGCTGTTAACTAGACAAGCTGTGTTTGCACATGTATATTAATTATATCGACACAATTATTTATAATTATGCACAATTTAATGATTATTTATGTTTAATAATATTGCTCATTTTATTTACCTATATGTCAAGTAGGTTGAATTTATGAAATAAAGTGTCTTGCAAGTTTTTTTTTTCTATGGATATGGAAAGAATGCAATGGAATAAAGTTGTTGTTCTTGCTCTTCAAATACATTAGCAAATGTCAAAAGATTACAGAAATATTTTGATGTTTGTATGTTTTCACAATAAAAATTGGAATTCATTTGTGTGGTGGCAATTCAACAAAGAGATTGCGTATTAAGTATTGTTGTGTTTAGTTGCGTTAATTAGTTTATTTAAACAAATCTAAGAAATATTCTGTTTTTTAATCTTTTGAAACTTTCGATATCTTTTGAGTCGAAATCATCTTATAATAGGACAAGAATAACAGACTTAGAGAATATTAGCATTTTACGAAGGAAATAGTAGAATTATATAGTTTAATGGTATGTTACCTGTGAACATGCGACAATTTTAGTTCAAGTAGATATAATTTTACAAAGTTACTATACAGGGTTTTATAAAATTAATTAGCAAAACTACGCAGACAAAAAATGGACTACACGGTTAAAATAACTGTGCACCTGGGGCTGTGACGTCATGCTGACGTCCGACTCTTGCAACTGGCGCACGAGGCGAACGCGGCCTGACGAACGTGTAGTAGTAACTACAATATCAGTGTCCCCCATAGTCAGCTATATTAACGTATTATCAAGTCACGTAAGTTGGCAAGAGTCGTTATCTGCGCAGAAGTCTTTTTTAGGTGTCTCTGGTAGTGAAGCGGGGCGCGGGGAACGTTTAGATCCTTTCCGAGCGCGCGATTGGTTGCTCAGTTGACACAAGGACTGACCAATCGTGTCGTGTCCACGTTCCGTTTGCTCTATATTGTGGTTGGTCAGTTCGCGGAATATGCGCGAAAACCTTGCCAACATACGTGCCGGGCATTATATTAAGAGTTAGATTTTTTTTATAGCCATCTAGTCTACGGAGTTTCTCTAATTACATTGGCCCAATATTGTTCTCACTTAAAAAGCATTATTATTTTATGTTCCAATATTATAAATGAAGGTTGTAAGTTTGATTTAATTGATGTAATAACTTATTGTGTGTTTATATTGTATGTAAGTTCTTATGATAAGCACTTTCAAATAAAGTATATTCTAAAGCTATTTTTATGAGGACTTACTTTTTCTTTTTTGTAAGCCATATACGGAAGGTTTTGTAGCTAAGTGCACTGTGTAGGTAGCGATACCTAGCCGACGTGGTCATATTGGTGTTATATGTAAATTGTACAAATTTAATAAATGTTGGATCTTAAAAAAAAAAAAAAAAAAAAAAAAAAAAAAAAAAAAAAAAACAATGTACGCGACGATAGATCGTGGTAGAGGAAATGAAAGAGAAGTGGACTGTATAACAAGATGAAGTATATTGAAATAGAGAAGATGAGAAATTATAGAACAACGGTCGGTTAAAAGTAAACAAAGGGAAATGATGCGCGAGCGCAGCCGTGCGTGGAGGTGTGCAGCAGCTGACTGTCGTGGCGGTGTTTGGAGCGGTCACCCTGCACGGCCACGACGATGTCGCCGCGGTCGGTGCGCACGCGCACCTCGGTGCAGCCCGCGTCGCTGCTGATCCGAAGCGAGCTCGGGAACTGTAGCATGATGTTCTTAAGCTCGATGTCGTCCATACCGAGAAGGGACTGCTCTTCAGCACTGATAGGCATCTTCATAAGCAGCTTTGCTGGTTCTTCAATGGTTGAAATTTTATATTTTGTAATAAATTTGGTAGAGAAAAATTTTGGCATCCGTCTGTCAAGTCGAGCCACAGACTATTATTATTATAGTAAGCGTAGATAATAATAAAAACAACCATGCATCTTAAAACTAACATTACAATAATACTTCGACTTAACAAAGGTATATCGTTTTAGCATAACAAGTACAAAATAAACAAACTAGAAGAAGGTAAGTTACACATAACAGTATTGAGCGAAGAGGGTGATAGGTAAATATATATTTGTACTTAAGTATGTATGTATATGACTTATTTTATTCATTTTACACTATGTTGTATATTATTTTGTGTACAATAAAGAATTAAAAATTAAGAAGAATAAGGGTAGGGTGCAATTTAGTAGTCGTTGCGTGTTTACTAAGGCCTATGACACAGTGCATAACATGAACGATTCATTCAATTGTTTTCAGTTAATATTTGTACATAATGAATATATATATATATTTGTTTATGTAGACTATCATTATTTATTTTTGATTAATCCAAAGGTTGGAAAAGATCTTTTAAGATATATATTTTAAAGTCTTCTTGTAAATGTATGACGATTTGATTTCTTTTATGTGTTTAGGTAGTTTGTTGTAGAAGTTTGCACCCTCATACATAATATTCCTCTCTCCATATTTAGTCCTAGGCTGGGTTAAGCAGATGTCATTAGCTTGTCTTGTTAAGATTTTATAAATTTGTGCCCTTTTTGTAAATATTATCTGTGAATGTATATCCTTAGTTAGAATTTTTCTCACGAGTATGCATGTGTTGTACCTATATATTTGAAGAAGATTCATTTCATAAGCTGTGTTTCTTTGTAGATTTTTTCAGTAGGAGTTAAATAGTTATATCTAAATAGTGTTTTGATTATTTTATTTTGGGCAATTTGTAGTATTTTTAGGTTTGATTTAGCAGCAGTTCCCCAGACCTCAATCAAGTAGTCCAAGTGAGATTTATCCATGGAGTTATATATAGTACTAGCACTCTGCCCGCGACTTCGTTCGCGTGATTTCGTTTATGCTATAAATGATATTCTTATATGCAGTTAGTGAAGGAAACCAAAAATTAGCTATTATTAAAACAATAAAAAATGGGTATCGTAGATATACAGGGTTTATTGGATTGGGACGATTCGTTATTTGACTTAAAGAATAATAAATTTTAGGTTACCGCCACAAAGTAAAATCCTCCCCTAAAAACTTATAAACCCCTTTTTGCCCCGTTGGGGGTTTTGAAAAACCTAAATATGCTATTCACTCTTTTCTTATCTTTTTTATTTATCGTTTATGTTAGTCAGATAGCGCAGTGAGATTCCTCAAAAAATAACTTTGAAACCCCTAACCCTATCTGGGAGAAAGTTTTAAAAATGTTTTATGTAAATTTTGAGTATCAACCCCAAGGAATTTGATTTTACATACAAACTAATTTTTACCCTTTTCAGCTCCTTAAAGGTTGAATGGCCGCAAAATTGCGCCTTAGTGCTCCCCTAGAACCCCACGTCAAAAACGAAACCCTGTCCAGTAAGATTCTTAGCTTGAGTTAGTTTCGAAAAACTTATAATGACAACTCTTATTGTATCCTTATGTTGGTATTTGCGCCAAGTTTTAAATTAATTTTTTTGAAGAAATAAGATTCTTTAAAAAATCTTTAACACCCCCGTAACCGTATTTTGGGAGTAGATAAGTAAAACTAATAATGAAAACCTTTATTGTTTATTTAGGTTGGTATTTATGTCATGTTTATTTACCCAAGAAATCAGATTCTTCCATACAAACTTCAACACCCCCTAAATCATCATTTGGGCATAGTTTCGAAAAAATAATAAAGACAACCTTTATTGTTTACTTAGGATGATATTTATGTCAACTTTCAAATGTATTAACCCAATAAATAAGATTCTTCAAAAACACTGTAATACCCCCTAAATCGTCTTTTGAGGGTAGTTGCAAAAAACTAATAACGAAACCTTTATTGTTTATTGAGGTTGGTGTTTATGTCAAGTTTCATGCTTATTAACCGAAGATATAAGATTCTGCAAAACAATTAACATCCCCTAAATCATCTTTTGGGGTAGTTTCGAAAAACTAAAAATGAAAGCCTTTATTGTTTATGTCAAGTTTCATGTTTATTAACTGAAGTAGTAAGATTCTTCAAAAAAATAACATCTCCTAAATCATCTTTTGGGGGTAGTTTCGAAAACTAACAATGAAATTCTTTATTGTTTATTTAGTTTGGTATTTATGTCAAGTTTCATGTTTATTGACCCAAGAAATCAG
Organism: Orthosia cruda; assembly: GCA_964057195.1. Taxonomy (NCBI): domain Eukaryota; kingdom Metazoa; phylum Arthropoda; class Insecta; order Lepidoptera; family Noctuidae; genus Orthosia; species Orthosia cruda. The sequence goes on from OZ059847.1 coordinate 9,273,048, forward strand.
ATTTTTTCATACAAACTTCAACACCCCATAAATCGACTTTGGGGGTAGTTTCAAAAGACTAATAATGATAACCTTTATTGTTTATTGAGGTTGGTGTTTATGTCAAGTTTCATGCTAATTAACCCAAGATATAAGATTCTTCAAAAAAAAATAACATCCCCTAAATCATGCTTTGGGGGTAGTTTCGAAAACTAACAATGAAATTCTTTATTGTTTATTTAGTTTGGTATTTATGTCAAGTTTCATGTTTATTGACCCAAGAAATCAGATTTTTCCATACAAACTTCAACACCCCCTAAATCATTATTTGGGGGTAGTTTCGAAATACTAATAATGTCAATCTTTATCATTTACAAATAATAATATTTTAACTAAGTTTCAAGAATTTTGGCCGAAGGAATTAGATTTTTCATACAAACTTTCAACCCCCTTTTTACCCCCTTAGGGGTGGAATTTCCAAAAATCCTTTCTTAGTGCACACTTACGTCACTTGAGGAACCATTCTGCCAAATTTCATGCTTCTAGGCGTAGCAGTTTTGGCTGTGCGTTGATTGATCAGTCAGTCAGTCAGTCAGTGAGTCAGTCAGTCACCTTTCGCTTTTATATATATATATATATATAGAAGATAGATAACGCACATGTCTAGGAAGACACCGCACTATACCACGGAGCGCACCTGTTAGTGATGTGAGCTTGTTCTTGATACTCTCTATGTGTGGTTTCCACGTTAGTTGATCGTCAAGTATAAGACCAAGATATTTTTCTTGATGAACTCTCTTTAGCATTTGACCATCAATATGTAAGTTACTGTGCTGACCAATCTTTTTGTTTTGTGCTGCGAATATGATATATAATATGGTTTTAGATATGTTTATTGTCAGTAAGTTTGATTTAAGCCAAGTATGTAAGAGGTTCAGATCATGTTGAGCTTGTTCTATGATTGAGTATACTTAAGTACCCGAGTAAAATAAACTGGTGTCGTCATCGTAAAGCGCTATATCCCCCCTTAGACCGATTTCATGGATGCTATTTATGTAGATTAAAAATAATAATGGCCCAAGAATTGAGCCCTGAGGGACGCCGTAGGTGATTTGTCGAGGTCCGCTTTGGACTTCACCGATTTTCACTACTTGATATCTGTTACTAAGGTATGATTTTAACATTTTAAGAGCGGATCCTGAGACACCTAGATGACTTAATTTTAACAAAAGTATATCGTGACTAACAGTATCAAAAGCTTTTTTTTAATCTACAAACACTCCTAGTGTAATTTTCTTAATATCGATGTTAGATTTGATTTTTGTCACGAGATCGGTTGCAGCTGTAACCGTGTTTGACTTCGGTCGAAACCCATATTGTTTTTCATATAAAAACTTTTTTGATTTTAGAAATGCACTAAGTCGGTTATGCAATATTTTTTCAAACACCTTTGATAATATTGGTAATCAAGATATCGGTCGGTAATTACCTGGATCTGATCTATTGCCCGACTTGGATATGGGGCTGACTTTTGGCACTTTCAAGGATTCTGGGAAATTTCCTTCTGTTAGACACCTATTAATACAAAGAGTTAAGTTTTCCGCTATTTGATCTTTAATACATTTTATAATTTTTGTACTTATTCCATCAATACCGGCGCTAGTGTTTGCATCTAAATTTTCAATTATTTTAAGCACCTCTGCAATAGTAGCAGGTTCGAATTGTGTTAGATTGGCCGTACTGTCTATTCCGCTAACGGGTACCTGTAAAGCTGATTATTGTGATACGCATTTGGAATTTTGCTAGCAAGCTCTGCGCCTATATTTGAGAAAAATAGGTTAAAACATTCACAGATTTCCTTTGTGTCAGTAATCTGGCTGTGTTAGTTAGCTAGTTACTACGTTCAGATCTCTCCTGGAATTCCTCAAAGAGGTCTTCATAAATTATAGTCTGTGGTTTTGCCTCTGAATGGGCTGGTGCAGAAGAAACAGATTTTAACTGCTGGACGTCAGTTCGGAGGGATAATATTTTTTCTTCGTTTTCTTTAACGGTGTCCGTTAATGTATTAATTTGCGATTTAAGACTTTTATTTTCAGCTATAAGCTCTTCGGCTGTACTCTTCATGTCTTGCAATGTTTCGTTAATGTAAGAAATATTATCACATATTATTTTTATATTCTAGTTCTGCTTTGTACAAGAAACCTGTAGAATTCCAACAATTTCTTTCATTATCTCACTTTTAAATTCAGTGAACTGATTTTCAAAGTCGCTGTCAGGCGATTTTCTCTTCCGGTAAGACACGTTTTCAGAGTACAGCTCATTCATTTTTGATAAATCAGGCTGAGAAGAAGCTTTCATGTTGTTGTTAATAGCAAAGCTGAAAAAAAAAAAAAGTTAACAAACAATAACTCCGCTTATGCACTGCGCGCAACTAAATAATAACACTATCGCTACGCGTGCCGCGTACTATCTCTTTCGCACTTATGTGTCGGTCATTAGTTAATTTCGAACACTTTCTGAGCACTTTGAAAAATCAACCCTTTTTTTATGGTAATTAGGTTCTAACTTGAACGATCGCAATAAGTATTATTTTAAGTAAATCAGTGGGCACGTCCACTCACTACGCTCGCTGGCTTGTAGTTGAGGTGTATAGGGTTTTGTTAGATCTAAGACTATTCCTTTTTAATCACACCATGAAAGCAGGTTATTGTTCGAAAATTCCGTACCATTATCACATATTATTTTATTCACTTTTCTATTGAAATGGTTTTGCGCCAAAAATACAAATTGTTTTATTTTGTCAAAGGCTTCACTTTTAAAGGTAATCAAGTATACAACACAGAAATGTGTTAAATCATCTAAAAACGTAATAAAATATTTTTTTTTGTCCCAAGTTGGAACTTCAATAGGGCCACAAATGTCTATATGAATGATTGAAGAGAACCGAACCATTCTTGTCGGTGATTGAACTCACTGAGATCATGTTTCTGGAAACGCCCGGCACATACAGCACATCTTCAAATAAACCGAACTTGGTGTTGATCGTACTTGTTCCTTTGGCTATGAGGTTTTCCGCGTTCGCACACTTTATATCAACATTTATTTGTTCTGTAAAATTTATAATGTTTTTATTATTGAACATGTGGGAAGTGGCTCCCGAATCAATCACAGCTCTAATTGGAATCTCTATATGAAACTTATCACCTACCAGACTGTAGTGCCGGCAATATTTCTCGATGTGGATTTCTTATTGCATTTTCTACATATTTTTATAGAAAAACAGTTTGTAGCCTCATGTCCCGTCTTTTTAAAGGCTGCATTCCTTATTCCTTCGATACCTCGAAATGTGGCTGGACCACAATTAAAAAAAATTTGTGTTGTTTTTAAAATTTCATTATTGCAGTTTTAAGTTCCCGGCTCGTCTATAAGTTGTGTTTGTAGTCTCTGAATTAGTGTGTAAATATTTTTATACTCTTTAGTTGTAATCTTCCAGATATTATGAAAAAAATCATGCTTTGAGGCAATATTGTAATTATCTTCTGCATCAAAATTTCTTCGGTTATTGTATTGTCTGTGCAATTTAATTCGCCACAAATACTTTGTGAAATGCTAATATCTTTAAAAATATTGCCTGTATGGCTATTGCTATAAATCTGTATAATGTTAAGGTGATTATCATCTTTTACATTATTTCTAAAAATTAAATCTAATGTATCAAATATCTCCTGGGTTGTTTTACAATTTATAACATAATGTAAAAACTGTTCATCTATTGAATTTAGTACGATGTATTTAGATTTTGTTTCATTCAATTCATTTCCGTCATCTGCTAGGCCTTTGGCTTCCAAAAATAATTTTGTAATTTGTCTCCAATATTTATAGTTAGAATATTTCTTTAATTTTTTTAAAGACTCCAAAATTACTTACAGTTCTGTCTTCTATCTATGTTGACAAACCTTTGTCCGTTGCTAGGCTTATAAAATCAACATGTCTTGGTTGCTAGGCTTATTTCGTCAATTTGTTGGCGACTGAGAGAAAATACTTAAATAAAATTTATTTTCCTTTATCCTAAGTATCGCCCATAACCTGGTCAAGGAAAACAGGTGGGCTGGGGCAGACATATATTTATTTATGTAACAAGATAAGCAAACTGCTTGGTAATCTCACAAAATAAACTCAATATAAAATCAACTATTAGCTATGCACGTGAAAACTTGATTAGCACGAAAACATGACTGACGTATCCAATCAACAACTATTTGAATATTAGAATTTCTCATTCTGCATGTGCCATTATTTGAAAAAAAAGAACAAATATGAAATATTTGGTTCAGCCAAGGACTTAAATGAATTTGATAAATCAAACCTCACTCCAACAACAATACCTGTGGTGTGGGATTCCATAGGGGTATATCGAAGTTACAATACAAAGCTATTGTAAATAAGTATTTTTTAAAGAGCTTGATGATGTATTAATATGATACTGTATAAATATATACTTATACTGTATATACTTTACTTGATAACACTGGGCTGTGTCACACTGAACATCCAATGCCTACTCTATATCTTGTTTAATTGGGCCATCGAGATACAGGCTACGCCTAGTTTGGGGCCCATTGCCATTTCCATGGTATTGTGTTGTTTATTTATTATTTTTTCCTTTGTGTAAATTATGTATCTGTTGTAACTTCTATCTATATATTTAACTTCTATGTTTTTTAATGAGCTTGATAATTTCTTTCATTTCCAGTACAAATGTTCACCCTTCAATTGGAATGTCGCAAAAAGTTTGGCAATATTTGGAAATTAAGTGGTTTTCACTACCGGGCCGTGTATTTGTACAAACCTGAGGATATTGAGGTAAGCACATAACTATGATACGTGCATATAATATTTTATGACAATTCATCCAACTGTTCCTACTCGACATTGGTTTTGTCGAGACAGTAAAGGCACTAAGTATGCTCAAAATTTTCATTGTGGTTTAAGAGAAGGTACCGCAAGGTCTCTCAAGATCTTTGGCCGATATTCGTAAAAGTAATACCAGCGAAAAACAAAATTCTCATGCCAAATTAAATTCAAATAGATAATCAAACTTACATTCAACCTGAAAAGATAGCTGACATTTTTATATTTCTTTTTATTGATTTTACTAATAATACTATTGACCCATATATTTATTACACACCACCGATGACTTATCTCCCAAATACTATGTATTTGACCCCAACTGATGACACCAATGTATATAAGTTAATAAACTCTTTAAAATCGACCAACTCTACGGGCTACGATGACATTAACACAAAAAATCTTAAATTAAGCTCTACATTTTTATCAACTCATATTAGCCATATTATTAATTTGTCATTTATGCAAGGTTTATTCCCTTCACGGTTAAAATTCTCAATAGTTAAACCAATCCACAAGAAAGGTGATAGAAGTGATATGAATAATTACTGTCCCATAACACTCATTCCAATTTTATCAAAGATCTTTGTAAAGGTTATGCACGAAAAACTCTCCGGTTTTTTATCCAAATACAAAATTCTAAGTGAAGATCAATTTGGTTTCAGAAAAAATAAATAGACAACAGCTTGTTTTGCTCTATTAAAATTAATAACGAAAAGCCTTAATGATAAACTACTAATTGTTTCCATTTTTCTAGATATGTCCAAGGCTTTTAATTTCGTAAACCATAAACTGTTAATTTATAAATTAGACCGATATGGCATAAGTTGAAACGCGTTGAAATGGCTCGAAAGCTACCTTACACATCGACAGCAATGTGTTGAGATTTCGGGACAAACAGGAAATCAAAAGCTCGCATATAGGTCTCGGTATCGCGAAAATAACTGCGGTGTTCCCCAAGGCACCATATTGGGGCCACCTTTATTCTTGCTATATGTTAACGACTTACCTAGTGTAACTACCCACAATTGCATACTATATGCTGACGATACGACCCTCAGTATTATAAAAGAAAATGACGACATTGTTGAGTACCAAAAATGAAATAAACATGACATTTTTTAAATAATATTAGTACATGGCTTGAACACAATAATCATCATATTAAGATTAAGAAAACAAAAATGTTACAATTCCAGACATATAACAGTATGCGTCCACGGTTTAAAATACAATATGGAAATGAGACAATAAAAAAGGTTGATTACGCAAAATTCTTGGGGATAACAATTGACAAAAACTGTAACTTGAAATCTCATATTGATGATCTATGTAAGAAGATAGATATATTTGTATTTGTTTTATATAAACTAACAAGTGTGGCTAGTGTTAATGCGGCACTGTGTGCATACCATGGCTATGTCTCATCAGTTTTGCGCTACGGCATTATAATATAGGGCAATTCTGTTGACCTTAATAAAGTGTTTCGAGCTCAGAAAAATGTGTACGCTAAATTTGTGGAGCGCACCCACTGGACAGTTGTGTTCCACTATTAGAATGAAAAATTTACCTAAATATTTGACATTATTACCTAATTAATTTTGACTTAAATAATTAATCTCTTTTACTATTGTTCAATTTATTTAAATTATTTCTAATGATTAATGACTTAATTTTAATGTAATGATAACCCATAATTTTACAAACCATATTTGTACGCCGGAAACGGCAGAATATTATGACCGTAATATATAATTCACATAACAGCTTTATACAATATTCTGACTAATAAATGCATTCTATTCTATTCTTTTTTTTTTTCTACTCAGAGAAGTGTATGTTCTATATAGTCAATAAAAACAATTCTAAGTATATATTTTTTAAGTTTTTCATAATTTGTTTTCAGGTCGTCTTGTCGTCTACACGGTATATAGACAAAGGCATCCCCTACATATTTCTATATCCATGGCTCCATGAAGGACTTCTGACTAGCACAGGTAGTTTCTATATTATTTTTAATCAAAACACTGTAAAAACCTAGACTAACTAATTAAAAAACTTTTTAATAGACTTCTTAACGACATTTCTGAAGTCACATCTTTAAAGAAACCGATCCAGTGCGAGTCGGACTCGCGCAAGAAGGGTTCCGTACCATTATCGCAACAAAACGGCAAAATTATCACGTTTGTTATACAACAAATGGGAGCCCCACTTAAATATTAATTTTATTCTGTTTTTAGTATTTTTTGTTATAGCGGCAACTGAAATACATTGTAGTGGACTGTAGTACCTCAGAGAAAAATTTAAAGAGATCGATATACTGACTCTACCTTCACTTTATATTTTGGAATGTATTTTGTATGTCCGTAAAAATCGAGGGCTTTTCAAAACTAGACTTCCATAATTTAAAAACACGCAGTAAGCACGAAATTGTAATACCCAAATTCAGATTAACGAAAACTAGCAAGTCTTTTCTTATAAACAGTATACGCTTTTATAATAAGTTGCCAAAGTCAGTTATGATATGTGGATGTCTCTAACTATTCTCAATCTCATTTTTTCTTTCCTTCTTTTAATTAGACTTTTTACAATGGTTTTCAATCATCTTTATAGCCCTTTGCTAAGAATAGTTACAGCACTGATAACAAAATTTGTGCCACATGTTAAATTTAGTCTTGTTATACTTATTTTTATTTTTTTTTACTTTTGTTCTTTTACCGATTGTTTTGTGAATGTGTGAATATTGTAGGCCTTCTAGATGCTGGTTAACATTTGTTAACTTTTTTTATATAATATATGTATAATCTTTTTATTTTATTTTTTTAGTTTCTTACGACTTATTATCATAAGTCGGGCCTACGTTGTCCCCCCATATCTAAGTACTAATGCTGTAACATGGAAATATTGTAAAACCAAACCATTTTTAAAAGAGTAACCATGGAGTTTCTTGCCGGTTCTTCTCCATAGGAAAGACCAACCCGAACCGTGCACCTTTTGTCGACGTTTTATAAGTGCCCATGTAGGCCTATGTGAAATAAAATAAAATATTTAGATTTTGTATTTTGTTGTTTGTTGGGGTCTTGTTGAGGAATGAACACTGTCTCTATTCATTTCTTCAAATTTATTCCTTTTTTATTCATTCTTGTAGAACAGAAGACCGACTGTGTCTCAGCCCCCAAGCGGTCCGGCCTTTATACAAAACCGCTAGGTGCGTACAATGGCGTACCTGTCTCTCAACGGCATTTGGGCATGGCACCGAAGAAATGCCGATTTTATCAAACTTATCTTACTTAAATCTACATACTTATTTCTACATAGGAAAAATATAAAAAGCGTAAAAGTTCAACACAAAATTCTTAACCTAAATTACTACTTACTTCAAGTATGAAACTATGAAAATATACATAATCTTATCTAATTAGCTACCTTTTCTCTAAATCTTATGTATATTACAAGTTCTAAAATTCGCATGATACCTACATGTATCAACAACACCAACAAACAACCACGTGGGATTTTTTAGTCACACGAAAGCTACGAGACAATGCTAACGGTACATCATATTTTCTCACGACAAGTCCAGGTAATCACGTAATGTGTTTAGGTTCGGTTGCAATGTTTGCTTTTCATCAGTTTAATGAGGGTTCAGTTTACCGTTCCGGAAACAATAAGCATTGATTTTTACTTATTCTTATAATATTGTAAAATGCCGACAACAGATCTATGACAAAAAAGCAGACCCGTTAAAAGTCCCAAACACTTGTACGCCCTATAAAAACAGTTTACAAATTTAGCATGGGAAATTTCCCTTGCTAGAAATTGCCATGCAATGGTCGGCCGTCTTTTACATACATCTTCTGTGAAAATTTCAACTGTCTAGCTATCACGGTTCATGAGATACAGCCTTCTAACAGACAGACAAACGGACCGTGGAGTCTTAGTAATAGGTTCGCGTTTTTACCCTTTGGGCACGGAACCCTAAAAATTACTTTAATTCAAAGCAATTCACATGAAATACGTTCAAAAAGTCAAATTAAAAATAAACTTTTTCTTTTTAGGAGAAAAGTGGCATCGACGCCGTAAAATGTTGACTCCTGCTTTCCACTTCCTGATCTTGAAGAGGTTCTTCGCCACTTTCTGTCAACATGCCCAGGAGCTAGTATACGCTGTGGAGAAAGAAGTTGACAAGGACAAATCCGACCTGTTCCCACTTATCAGCAAAGCTACTCTCGGTGTCATTTGTGGTACGTGCTCCTTGTGAGACTAAAAGATTTTCATTATTATCATCATTTCAACCGAAAGTCATCCACTGCTGAAATTAGATCCGGTGCGTCTCGCATCCAGCAGATTCCTGCAACCTTAACCAGGTCATCGGTCCACCTAGTGGGAGACCTTTCAATTTCTGCCCTATTGACCATCCGTTCTGCGACCAATGAGTCTTGCCCACTGCCAACGTAAGTTTGCCAATTTAATGAAAGAGTTTAGTTGACTTGTAACATGATGAACTAGCTCAGCTAACAGTTACAAAGTAAAACAACAGTGTCAAATCTAAGACGTCACTCAAGGGTTTATCACTGTCGTTCGTTGGTTTGTTCAGCAAGGCAGTATTCAGCGTAATGTAACATAATTTTCAGATAGGCAAAATTTTACTAAGACCAAAAGCTTACGTATTTTATTTGTTTTAGAAACTGCAATGGGAGTTACAGCTCGGACCCATGAAGATTCGGTAGCTAACAAATATTTTAAACCATTACACGCGTTGGCGGCGTCCATAGTATATCGAATAACGAGGATGTGGTTATTCACAGAAGCAGTGTTCAAATTTAGCAGTGTTGCCAAGATTCAAAAAGAAGCATTAAACACTTTAGAGCAATTCACTACGCAAATAATTCAGGAAAGAAGAGAATATAGGAAAAATAATAATATAAACACTGAAAACATCGATGATGGCGATGATAATGTATACGGCAAGAAAACTAAACTAGCCATGTTGGACTTGTTACTAGATGAAGAGAATAAAGGAACCATTGATGAAAAAGGAATCATGGAAGAAGTCGATACATTTATGTTTGAAGTAAGTAATAAATGCAACGCTATAAATAAATTATTTCATTCATAACTTGAAGCACAAAGAAAGATCGAAATATATTTTTTTAAATCTGTTTAAATCCATATTTTGAATTTTATTTACCTAAAATCATAAATCATAACAAAAATCATTTATTTGTATTACAGGGTCACGACACGACTGCAACAGCACTTTGCTTTATGATAATGCGGCTTGCTAACGAACCGGAGATACAGGTACCTACAGCTATAACAAAATCCATCTGGATTGTGTTTGTTGTATAGCATAATGGCTCCTATGACATGGAACTGAATCTCACTAAAATAAGCATTACAGATTGAATTTCATGTACATATAAATCTAATACCTTGAAACGAGCAGTTCTTGCAATTCGAGCAGTTATATATATAATCTGGATCTCGGCAACGGCTCCAACGATTTTCATGAAATTTTGTATGCAGAGGGTTTCGGGGGCGATAAATCGATCTAGCTAGATTTAATTGTTAGAAAACGTCATTTTCTCTATTTTCACCCGAGCAGACCTCGGTCGCCCAGGTACTATATATTTAATTCAAAAATTATAAAATTGATGATGTGATCACAACAGCCTGATCTTTCCATCCTAACTATAAAGCATTTAATTTACAGCTGGATTCTGGAAGGCTACTCCAAAAATAAAGTACCAAACACACTTCATAAAAGTCAATATTCTCTGTCCTGTACACACAAAGTGGACCTTTATCAGCGCAAAATGTAATGACACACACATAACCCGTGACATTTTGATAGCGTTTAGCATTTCCACATATTTTGGATAATCGCTATCGCGACGTTTTCGTCTTTTTTTTTGTTTTCTCTTTCGTTAAAGAATATCACATTTATCTAAATCGTCGAGGGCATTTGTCCCTTTGCCCAAGAGTTCTATATGTTGTTGTACTATAACTGTGATCCGTAGGTTTATTAAGTTGGGCACGCCACAATTGCGGCCCCTCTTTGAGGAGTGGCTTGAGAGGCGCCACGCCGTCTTCACCTTCCGCCTGACGCAGGTCCTCACAGGACATGGATTTTTCGGGAGATTCCTGTTCCGGATAAGGCGGGAGGAAACGCCCGGGTGTCACCATTGTGTAGATCGCCCGGAGGACACGGTGGAGGTCTGTCCCACTTGGGCGGAGCACCGCCGTGTCCTCGTGGAGGCGATCAGCGGTGGCGACCTCTCGCGTCCAGCCCTGGTTCAGGCCATGGTACGAAGCGAGAGGGCATGGGTAGCTGTCACCTCCTTCTGCGAAGCAGTAATGCTTGCGAAGGAGGAGGCGGAACGCGTGAGGGAGACGCAACGGAGACTCCCTCGCGCTCCTAGCCACCGCAAGAGACGCCCTGGGCGTCGGGAGTCGCAAGACGATTCCCGGCCACCGTAGGCGCGGGCTTGCGGACGGCGAGTGATGGGTAGCTCGCCGTCCGAAAAGGACCAGGCCTGAGTCGACGGCGCGTAGTGTTCCACGCGCGTCTCAAAGAGATGTCAGCAAAAACTGACGAGGCCCGCTAGGGCCGATATCTGTCTGGGTCGCGGATAAATTTGAAAGAGAGTTACTGCGGCCCTGGCATAAGCACCACACGGGTGGGTTTTAGTCAGTAAAAGTCTGACACACCCTCCCGCTTCACCCAGAGCGCTAGAAGTCATTGGATAATTTCACACCAAAAAAAATATGCTTATTACGTACGAAACAGCTATCAGGAAAAATTGCACAGCGATCGCGCATTCATCTCACGATCCATCGCTGTAAGTCATAAACATCGGGATTACGTAACCAATTATTTGCTAATCGCTTGCTGTTTGTCAAAAACGACTATTTAAAAAAAAAAGCCACCCAAGACTCTAAAACTTCTGTACTTAGCAATTTGGGAGCGATTGTCAATCGACTAACAACAAGAGAAAACGTAATCACAATTGGACAGCCTTATTTGCTCGCCATAATCGCAATCACCCTGCGTTCAATTGAACATTTTAGTTATCTAATTGTTCCATAGAGGTAGCACTGTCAAAAAAATTATATGGTGTGGCTATCGCTGATAGATAAGTCGGATTCGCAATTGAAAAGCACCTATTGCGCAAGAATTGCTATCGTTTTGCTCTTGCAAGATACGAAATAAGCCTGCCGGATTGGTTCTGTAAAAAATAAATTAGTCCACGTGTATATTCACAATAGGAGATCGTTACGAAAAACTAATATAACTCCTAAAACTACAAAATACATTCATTACAGGATAAGATAGCTGAAGAGATGAAAACCATTTTCGGTGACAGTCAAAGGCCACCAACCATCGAGGACTTGTGCAAAATGAAATATTTGGAATGTTGTATCAAGGAGTCTCTTCGTCTATACCCCAGCGTGCATTTCATCTCAAGATTTTTGAAGGAGGACGTCAAAATCGGTATGATATAATAGATTAATATTAGCGTTAACAGAAATACATCTTAGGCACTTCTCCCACCGCCGACGAGTAAGCGGTTAGCTATCGACTATTTTCTCACTGCAGAAAGGTATACGAAAGACCCCGAGTAGAGCATGAAGATCGGAATCTTGGAACGAAATTACCGAATTTTCTATTCCGATACTGAGTGATCCAATATCGGAATCTCGGCATCAGAACAAAATCTTTTTCAGCTCCTTGTGAAGCGTTGAGCGAGGAAGCGCCGTGAAGTGGTACTACGGTGATAAGCAGTGTTCGGATAATCTGTTTACTAATCCGGCGCTTATTTACTTATACCTTCATGAAAAAATAATATGTGCCTTGATGAATTCCGTATTTACAGTCCCGAGCTTGCTAAAAATGTTACCCTTAAGAATACAAATAAATACACAATTACACAGTTTCATACAACCCGTTGTAACAATTATATTTTCTTTTGTTACGGTAATCCACTGGATTTGAGATGCACTGGATTGGCTAATGTGACGCCACTTGGCACGGCACGGCACTTGGCTACTTTTATATTGATCGATGCATTTATTTTCAGGCTATTTTAGCATTATCCTGTTCCAGAAAGACATGACCTATTTTTTTTTTGGAAACAAATGTCCAGTTTAGATAAATAAGCACCCGATTACCCAGTCATTGGTGATTAGAGAGAGACACAATGCCGATATTAATATCGGAAATCTGATATTGAGATCTAATATCAGAAATCTATATCGGATTTGAAAAACTTCCGATATTACTTGCCCTAATCACGAGTCAATAAAAGAGACACATATAGTAATAGTTAATCACTGGCTGTTTACACTGCCGGCGAGTACTCTCTCACCACAAGTTTGTCGCAGCGACAAGAGCTATTAAAATTATACTCGCTCAGTGATACTCGCTCGCTTGTTCACTTGGCAGTTAGAACTCACGCCGAGAGACCAACCAGCGGTCATTACTACCTACAGTGCTGCCGCCGCGAGCGATTGGTGCGGGTAATCGCCCGTCGCACAAGAACACTCACTTATAGCCGAGCGACAAAACTATCGGAACTATACACTTGCTTCTCGCTGCTCGCCAACTCGCTACTCGCTGATCGTCGGCGGAGGGACAAGTTCCTTACATTATTATTACTAAAAGTCTGTTTGTTAGATCAAGATTTAATATCGTTAACCGAGTTTTATTAAGAGGAAGGTTTGCGAGCGTGGGAACATATTTTAGAACCCACACATCGACATTTTCACTAACACAGTTGCATCACACATTGTAGTGTACATGTACCCAAGAACAAAAGAAAAATTATGCGACGCGACGGACATAATATAGCTTCAATGCGCGTTCGCTTCTGAAGGACTTGTAAACATGTCTCAAAAACGCGCAATGTATTAGCTATTGATTCACCGCTCCGCACGGCATGCGTGCCCATAGTATTATAGTCGTGGAAAAAGGGTAGGGTCACAGTGTAATCGGTTGTTTGATTGTTAGAAAAAATAATTACTATATGTAATAAAATATAATTATTATTATAATAAGTACAAAAAATAATGCTTGATTGAATAATGTGCTCTAATTATTTTTTTTGTTGCTTAGATCTTGGTGATTCTGACATCAGATAAAACAGTTTCGCTGTTCCGTTTCTTCGATTCTGTTTCAGCTTTTTGCTTTTTAATTCCCTCAATCAAATAATTGGGCTCCTTTATTTCCATTTTCCTGTCTAATCGCGAATCTATTATTTCCGGAAGCTTACAATCAAGATAAATCTTTTTAATTTATATTCCTTGTTATTTCTTCAAATGCATCATCCTTTTTAATTGTTTCAACCTTCGTGTCTACGTTGGTCCAAACAATAAAAATACAGTAATTTTTTGGGTAATGTGGAACTGTCCGTGGACCTATACCAGTCATGGTTTTTATTTATTATCAGCTTTCCTGTTTGATTATATTTTTACCAGAGGTCCGCATTTAATAAGGTCTCTTTTACAAATTTTAACAAAACCAGAAGCAGTCAAGCACTGTCTTCTTTCTTGAATCCATTCCTTGGAATCCGCTTGCAATATAGTTCTTCTTTCAAGAGCTTTTCTTTCAACTTCTGTGAGTTTTTTTTTAATGTTCCGTTTTAGCAAAATAGAAGAAAGAAAAAAAAAACAATCAATTGCATAGTCTGGTTTTTGTCAAAAATAACCATAATCTTTATCCATGTCATTATTGTTTTTACTTGAAGAAGAAGTTGAATCTAGTCTGCGGCTGATTTCGATTTATAGGATATTTCTTTTTTTTTAACTTAAGATGGCTTTTAAATATGTTAGGTTTTTTATAAATGATCTTATTGTACAAATAGGTTTGTAGCTACTTAATGTTAAATGCCACAACGGACGTTTCACAACGAGCTGCGTAAGATTGTCTAGTTGAGAAATTAATTCGTTTTCCTACCACGAACTTTGCAACAATACTGTTAAAAACCGCTGCTATATTACTATTGACTTTATAAATTAAGCTTTTAGCATTGTTGACTAATCTCGAGACAAGTTTCATTACGGCATTATAAAAGGTGTAAGCTTTCATTACCGGCACAAAGTTTTAATCAGTGCCAATCTCACCACCTATATTTGTTGAATTCAAATGCTTGTAATAGTATGGCTTACAAGACTCATGATTACCAAAAACATGATTTGGTCCATTTAAAAAGCCAGTTTGTCTTATTGCTGCAGTCATGTCACGACACTCGCGACCCACCCTTATATCTATTGTGTATGTGTGCGTAGACGTTTTGCGAACTCGGCTCGGATAAAAAACGGACATGCTCTCAACTTAGAGTCTAAGACGGCACTCAACATTTTTCGCGCGCGTGCTTGTTTATAAAACAAATTACGGGAGAGTAACGCTCCATACTAAATGTATGGGGAAAAGAAAACAATTTGTGTAGAAAAAATAACAATGTTGAAACGTAGATTACTATCATTTGGGTTGACTTATTAGATTTATAAAATGGTGAACGTCATATTCATACTATCGTGTCACGATATATCTAAAGAGATTTATAAATATTGTTCTATAATAATGAAAATAATGCAAATAGGAAAGATCGATTTAGATGTTTTTGAGAGATTTCAACAATTTTTGTTATCGAAATTTAGGATGGTTTTACAATTATCTCGCGGTGAAACTGTTGGCACATCTATTAAGGTTCTTCTTATTTTTTTTTTGTGTAATTCAATGCGGTGAATATTTAGAAATTTCGAAAACTGTAAGTGCCTTTTTAGGTGTTTCTTAAGGACTCGCCTCTTAATGGTTTATCGAGTTATTGTTAATTTTTTTGGAATTAAACTTTATGTTGCAGTCTGTACATAATTCTGTCTTTAAGCGAATCTGACGTAAAGCTAATCTGTCCTTATGCTAACAAAGGAAATTTGCTTGTAAGTAAGTACAACATGTTAACAATTCAGATCCTAAGGCAAGGCTTTTCCATTCATCTGATTTGTTAAGACGTTGGACGATGATAAAGTACTAACCTATAAGATAAAGTAGGGATGATAAAATATCAAGAGAATTCTTTACATACTGTCTATTAAGGTTCCCCTAGTCAACGGCACGAACTATTTTGTGCGGGGGGTTAAAATGCATGCTGTGTCATCCGACAACACGTGCGAAAGAGATTGATGCTGTGATGAGTAGTAAGAAGCTAGTTCTCGTACGAAATAGCACTTTTGCAAATTTGTAGCGAAATGGATGATGATTTAGGACGAAAACGAGCGCGCGAAATTTTATGAATAGACCTTTATCATGAAAAAACTACTGAATGTATATTTTCAAAATAAAATTATTTGCATTGTTGAATTACTAATGTATCCCTGTATGGAAGCCGTTTTGCAATTTTCCTTCTTCTTATGGTATTTATTCCCGCCCAAAGATGAGTTAAAATTAGTGTTGAAATATGTAACTGTCGACGCTCATAACTTTCAAATATTGTATTTTTTTACTTTTCTGTTTCCATACAAGGCTAGATAATGATGAGACAAATTGATATCATTTTTTATTTTGAACGTACACCGTCAAACAGTGGAGTAATCGCCAGACTACGTTTGTATGGAAGACTTTTCGACTAGAGTAACCTTAAGTAAAGAATAACCCAGTAGCATTAATATTTAGAAAAAAGTCATCGTCCTTTTGTTTCCCACAGGTGAATACACAGTCCCATACAATACGATGTGTAACTTCAACGTGTTTGACATCCATCGGAACCCAGAAGTCTTCCCAGATCCTGAGAAGTTTATCCCAGAGAGGTTTCTGCCAGAGAACTGTGTATCTCGCCATCCTTACGCTTACATACCGTTCAGTGCTGGACCTAGAAACTGTATAGGTTAGTTGAGAGTGTTTTAATTCATTGTTGCAAAATTATATCCGTATTAGTTTTAAATTTAGAACGATGGCTCTGAAGTCCGCTGCGCTGCGCTACCCCATTCTTCGCCCCAAATATCTTATGAAATTTCTACTAAGCAGCAACGGAGTGTTTTGAGCCGTCATTAATTTTGAATCGAACTGTAAGTCCTGGTTGAGACGCTCAAACTAGGGAAGCATGCCATAAGAGGAGGGGAACCGACCGAATCGCACTTGGCCGGTTTTATAAACTATATTGTGGTAAAGGTATACATATGTAAAATACTTGGGCTTTGAACCATGTTCTACTATTCGTAAATTAGGAACGATTCCATTATTTCTTCTTTGTAAACTCAGACATTTTCTCAAAACAATTTCTTCTCGAAACCTGTTTCATGTTCATTGTCCTATTTTACAGGTCAAAAGTTTGCCCAAATGGAGATGAAGACTATGATGTCCAGTCTCCTGAGAAGGTTCAAGTTGGAGCCAGTGACCAAGCCTGAGCATCTGATATTCACAATTGATCTCGTTTTGCGGACCTCACATCCTATCTATATCCGTTTCCGCCATAGAAATAATGTTTCATGATTTTAAAATATATAATGTAATAAATAAATAATCTAGTTTTTTGTTTTGCTTTTGACATTGATAAATTTATATAATTTTATGATAATGCAGTCAAACAGGAGGTATCTGAATCATCATGTCATATCATGGACAACGATACCTAATATTTTTACCCGATAACAGAGCAGCAAAAGTGAGGGTTATGTTTTTGACCGGTATGTGTGTATGTATGTAATATGTATGTTCATCTGTTCCCTCATAACTTCTAAAGTAATTATCATAATTTGACAAATGAGGTGTTGTTGGAAGCGTTTTGTTTGTCCGCTGGTTAAAGGTCACAACTTCTACTCGCCGATCATTATTTATTTATTTAAACTTCATGTACAATGGTGAAACATAGGCGGACTTAATGCAGCAAGGCATTCTCTACCAGTCAACCTTTGGGTTAAAAAGAACACAACAGCTGGTAGGACTACAAAATAAAAATAAAAAATAACAATAATTAAAGTCAGATATTAATAAACTGTCTATAACTAATAAAATACATATTTTTATTCTAAAACAATAGACTAATAAATATTATAATAAATATCATATTCTACGTATAAATGAAACAGAAATTTAAATATAATAACTATGACGAAGACCGAGCTAAGTAAGAGAGGACAAGTAATAGCTTCGGATTCTATGCTTAAATGAAAATTTACTCTCAGCTTTTTTATGTCAAGGGGAAGGACGTGCCAGAGTTTTATAGTAGAGACAGTGTAAGAATTTGATAGAAACCCAGTGCGGTGAGAAGGAATATGGAGAAGTAAGTTTTTGGAAGCTCGAAGGATAACATCGTGAGAACAGCCCAACTTTTTAAAATATTCTTTTAAATAGTCAGGAGTACAAGGATCGTTCATGATGTTGAAGAGCATGCAGCAGGATCTTAGGGATCTCCTCTGATGGATAGGCAGCCATTTAAGCTAAGAACGGAAGGAAGAAATGTGATCATAATTACGAAGCCCTAAAATAAAGCGAATACATAATTATATATATGTAGAAATTGCAATAATTCAGAATTTATTTTACTATATAGACAATGACTATGATAAATATCGTAAAACTTTTAATAAGCAAATTGCATGCCAGTTAATATATAGGGAAATGATGAATAATAATATAAATAATGGTATATAGGGGAATCATGTGAGATATGCAATTACCTATTCAAATTACATGGAAAATGTGCTCATTAAGAAAAAATCATTAAATATGCAATCACGACATGCATGCACACAAACAGATTGTAATTTTGCCGACAAGGAGAATTTAGACTTTAAATCAACCCGATTATTAATAGATTCTTCTATTTCAACACAGATTAATAATTCCCCTAGTTTTGGCGATGTCGTTTGTTTTCGAGAATAAAGTAGAATCACGAAACTATTATTCGTGCACAAAAATCTTTTAGACTCTTTACTATCAGATACAATCTGTTTAAAATTATTTCACCAAAACGTATGTGGCATAAATAATAAAAAACTTGAACTTAAATCATATATTGAAACTTTTTGTAAAGGCTTGTAATATGTTTGTATAACGGAATATTTTTTGAATGATAAATCTCTTAATTGATTTCAATCAAGCAATTATAACTTAGTGTCATATAACAGAAGGACAAATAAAAAAGAGATGGTAGTCTTATTTTAGCGTATATGAAAAAAAATGTGAAAATATTGATGCAATGCAGAGTTATGCAGATCAGAAAGTTTTGAGGTTTGTGGTGTAGGATCATGAGACAGGTTTAAATATTTGTTGCTGTTACAGAAGTCCAAATGACAAAACATTTACACAAATGAATTTTAACACAAAAAATAATGCTGCTTTTAAGAGGAGCTTTCAAAATAAAAGTAATAATATCGTAGGCATCAATACATTTCTCAATTGATTTAATATTTTTTTTCGTGAGTGTTACCCAAAGAAAAGAAGGAAAGTAATACTGATGCACAATAATCAGATAAAGTGGATTACCAAGGGAATTAAGGTGTCAAGCAAAATGAAAAGAATATTATGTTAAGGCACCACCAATAATACTAGTGTTTATAACTACAAAATCAATTACATAAGAATCTATAGATGATTTTTAAAGCGCGCACAAAAGTTAGCCGTATCATGTCATCTCAAAGGAGCCGTGGAAGTTTGTAAATGAACAGACAAAGAGAAAGCAAAACAAAGTTAGAAGAAAACTTGTACTAAACATTGACAAAAAGGTTACAGATCCACAAGAAATAGCAGATACTTTTGTTGATATATTATATTTATGCATAAATCATCACTTTTAAATACAGAAAATGAGAAAGCTATATCTTTCCTAAGAAACTCAACACCGAGAGCAGAAAGTGAGATGACATTCAATGTGACGACACCACAGGAAATAGCAAAAATTGTATGTAAGATGATAAACAAAAAGTCTTGTGGACACGATGAAGTGCCGATATCGGTGATCAAGGCAAATATAGAAATATAAGCGTATTCCCTATCTGAACTCATTAATAAATGTATTGAAGAATCTGTTTTTCCAGAACAACTTAAATTGGCTAAGGTGGTTCCGCTACACAAAAAAGGTACAAGAACGGATCTCAAAAACTACCGGCCAATATACTTATTACCAATTTTATCTTTTTTTTTAAATAATGAGTACTAGGTTAATGGCGCACTTAAATTTAAAAAGAATAATTAACTTTAGACAATTTGGATATTAAAAGGGAGTAGGCACTTCAGATGCTATAAATAATCTTGTTAATGACATTATTGGTAAATTGAATGACAAAATGAAAGTGGCTGGCTTGTTTATTGATTTAAGTTCTGCGTTTGACACAGTAGATCACGAGCTATTTCTGGCTATTTTTGGCATTACGGCATTAGAGGTGAAGCGTTAAAACTTTTGACATCTTATTTAAAAAACCGTAGAATATACATAGAAATAAAAGACATTAATGCAAACAATTGTGACAAAGTAAGCCGCGGTGTGCCTCAAGGCTCAATCTCGGGACCAATATTATATATATTTTTTACTAATGATTTACTTAATTTATGAATAATACCCAGCCCGACGCAGGGCTTGTAATTTTTGCAGATGATACGAACTCCATAATCGGGTCGTCAAACTTAAATGAGTTGACACAAAAAGTAAATATGTGTTTACAGCAAATACCTTATTATAAACCCAAATAAAACCAAAACAAGCACAAACAAAATATTATGTTGTTTAAAACAACGTCACGTCACAACGATAGCATAGATGTCATGCTTAAAAGGGATAATATTGGACTAGTAAACGAAATTAAATTTTTAGCAGTCTATATAGATTCCCTATTAAACTGGAAAAAAGAGCTCACCACCATCGATTCCTCAATATCTTCAGCTTGTTACGCGCTAACCCTCAGTTTCCCACCTTAAAATTATCGGAGAATTAATGTGACAAATTGTCAAACACGCGTTATCTTCTGTGATTGGCTGTCGAAAATTCATTCAACCAATCACAGCAAATAACGCGTGCTTGACAATTTGTCACATTAATTCTCCGATAATTTTAAGGTGGGAAACTGAGGGTGAGAAACCTAAGGGACGATATTGATCTAAAGCCGCTAAAATCATTATATTATGCATTGGTAGAATCCAGGTTACGATACAGCATTATGTTTTGGGGGAGCAGTTACGGGAATCATTGCCAAAGAGCATTTATACTACAGAAACGTGCATTAAGAACAATTGTCAGAAACCCGCAAAAAGAATCATGAAAATAATACTTAAAAAAAATAGGTTTATTAACAGTACCAAGTTAATATGTTTTAGTACTACTCAGCCACTTTGCAAAATACATACACGAGCACGAATCACAAGAAGAACATGAAGTTAGAGAGAACTCTAGAAGAAACGTTATAAAAAACAAAATTGCAACTAAACTCAATATTGCTAAACATTGCTCTAAATACCAATCAGTGGAATTACTTAATAGGTTACCTACCGACTTAAGATCATTGATTTACAACGGTAATCTATTCAAATCTATACTTAGGTCAAAGTATTCTTATTGAATAAATGTTTATATTCTCTATCTGAATTGTAGACAAAGAATGGTAAATGGTTTTTATATTTAGTAATTTATCTTTTTGTACCCACCGTTTATTTATGACATTAAATATACGCATTATTAGACTGTTTGTATTTTATAGAATAAATTTATGAACATTTCACATGATAATTTTTACAAACATTCTCATAATAACTGTTTACAATCTATTGACATAATATTTATCATAGGTTATTGATTATTTTAAGTGAAATTACTTTAACTGTAATAAATTAATTAATGTACTACATAATTCAAACACAATTTGAATTGTTATATGAATAAATAAATAAATAAAACCCATGTGTCGTCACATGAAATTTAATATGGCGACCTCTAGGGTGCCCGAAGTCAAGATCAACATTTTTTTTTCGCCCCATAATTGTCGTTGAACAGGAATTTTAAAATGAAGGTAGAGCTTGGTACTTCATATTATTGTCGTTTATGTTGCGAGATTTATCCCGTCAAAGTCATGAAAACTATTTTTACCCGACTACGGCATCGCAGAGTTTGTTCATCGGTATGTATGTAAGTATATATGCATACACTTATATTTATTTGTTTCCTTATTATTGAGTCTCTTAAAGTTCGAATCATAAACCTATGTGTATGTTTCGTTAGCTAACATAACTACACACACATAGCACAGTTATTTTATTTTTGGATATCGCTGCACATGCTGAGATAGGAGCCTTTTTGGTCTCGCACGGGGTTTTAATTTTTTATTATTGTTTAATTTTATGCTTATTTCTCGTGACTCCTGTGCGGGTCACAAATAAATCCTTTTTCTTTCTTTCTTTCTTTACATACCTATACCTGTCCTTTAGTGAATAGTAACTTCCTAAATCAACTACGTTATCGTTATACGTTATCTAGAGTCCACTGTCGCAAATTATGCATTATCTAGATACATGTAAAACAACAAACCCTAAACAGAAAAAAATGTGATGTGGCTGTGCAAAAACCACAAAATACTTTAAATAAAAATAAAGATGTCGTAACCATTAATACTTCCCAACTTTTATAATTCTGATCCAATGATTAGATGTGCTTAAGCACTGCACCCGAATCGAATCCACAAAAAACTTAAAAAAAAAAAATGCTACCGTAAAAACAATACAGAGTGAAAATAACTTTATTTTTGGAAGTCGGTATCTTTGATAGATACCAATTTTTTTCGTTATGGACACCGACTTTCAAAAATAAAGTTATTTTTTACTTTGTAGTGTTTTTATTTGGAAGTCGGTAGTATTTTTTTGCAAAAAAGGTTTTTTATTTTTTAGTTGTTTACCCGAATACCATGAAACTTGAACATAACCGGTGAAATGATAGTGTACCAAACTGTACACTACTGCGTACCCCTTTAGAGCGTACTAGCGTGATGTTATGTTATGAAATGGTAAAACAATGTACAGACATGCTGTTGCAGGCCCGAGAGATTTGCCGTCATTGATTGAAGAGTTATGTTGTATATGTCCGAAGATTTTCATTAGATCTTCACCAAATTAAAATGGGTTCAATTTTTTGAACATATTCATCCAAACAGTAAAAATATTTTCAATATCGGTCCTCAATTGACGGAGAAATCGGTGAACATACACAAAAAAAAACAAACATAATGTCGAATATAGAACCTCCTGCTTTTTGGAAAGTCGGTTAAAAATCACAAAATCGCGAGCTGCATGAATCGTATTAAATTAAAATTGTATCCATAATTTACATACATATGGTAAATATTAAAAACAGAAACATAGACCCTGTCGGGCACAGTACAATTTTAGATAAGTAATTAGAAGAGAGGCATAATTACTAGAGCGAATTAGAATAATCACCCTTTTAACCTTTCCACTGCTGGTAATGATAATAATGATATCTTCAAATTTCCTGTCCTAGGACATGCCAGTATCCACACGATGTTTTCCTTCACCGTTTTGAGAGCAGTGGTAATAAAACAAATAACACAAAGTAATACACCTGCCTGGGTTCGAGTCCACGACCTCCAACTCCCGACCTCCGAACCGTGACCACTGGGCCACCATTGCTTTTCGGAGGTGAGAGGAATAGCGCTTAATACGAGTATTTTTCCTTGTCACCATTTCTTACTTAGGTAAGATATATAAAGAAAACTCGGCTGTGCGTTAGTGCTCTTATTATACAAATAGTAGATAATGTCTACGACTTACGACAGAGCGTATTTGCTTGGATTCATAATTTCAGATTATATGCTGTGAATCAGCGCTCCTACAAAGTATAGTTAATTTTTTTTTTTTTATCTATAGCCTCGCGTTTGACCACTATCTCGCCTGATGGTAAGTCATGATGTGGTCGACGGTGAAGCACGCTTGCCTAGAAGTAACCTATTCACTCTTGACTTAAGGACCCCAAGGTTGTAGCTATCAGGAAACAAAGACTCCGGCAGGGAATTCCACTCCTTAGCTGTGCGTACAATGAAAATATTCGCAAAACGCTTTGTACCATGTACCGGTGGCGCATTGCCGTACGTCTTGTTTTCCGGTGATGGAAAGAGCTAGGCGGAATCAAATTGTGCAGTTCCATCGCACAGTCCCCGAAATGTAACCGATAAAAAACCGACAGACTGGCCACTTGGCGTTGATGTTCCAGGCACTTGAGCTTTGAGGCGACCAGTGCATCGTTGCCGATAAGCCTTTTGGCCCGATTGTCAATCGACTAAAGTGCTTTAAGTTGATATTTGGCAGATCTGACCCAGAGGTGAGAGCAGTACTCCATGCATGTCCGAACTTGCGTTTTATACAATTTGAGCAGCTGTTCGTACCGTCGACAGCGTGAACTACCGTCTCACCTTTGCAAGGATCCCCAACTTTTTTGCAGCCAACTGAGCCTTAGCCTCAATGCTCTCTTTATCTAACTATATTATAATAATATTATTATAAATGCGAAAGTTTGGATGTGTGGATGTATGTTTGTTTCTGTCTATCTGGACTACTTTTTGTCCCGGTATAATCTTCCCTTGGGATGATAATAGTTGCATTGTGCGAGGAAATAAAAAAATATATCAGAACCAAGCTAGAAATTAATAAAATGGCGGGCTTATTCAAGCGCGCTCAGCGTATCCACAGATAAACTAATAGTTTCTCGGGCATATCTACTGCGCATGTGCAAATAGCTGTCACGTAGTAAAGCAAAAAGGCACGGGCAAAATATACGTTTTTCCAAACATATTTAATGATTATTTCACATTAATTTATTGGTCAAATCTAAATCGAGATTAATTAAAATCGCCTTTAATTTGTAAGTTATATTTTACCTATTATATGAATGATAATCTGTACTTAACTAATTTGTAAAACTTTTCTCAAATAAGAAAAACTATGCGTCTGGCTGACGACGGAGTTAAAATCAAAAATATACATAAATGTAAAAAAGCACTAGTGAAAAAAGTGACAATTTCCGCCCTGTTTGGCTGCTTGGCAAACGCTCTTTTCGAGGACATGCATTGTAAAACACTTTTCACGCAGGCGAAGCCGCTGGAAAAAGCTAGTATGGCTAATAAAGGAGTGAGAAACTTGGCGCAGGAAAGTGAGGAGACCCGATCTCAAATAATAGGACCAGGGAAGGAAGAAGAAGAGAAGAAAGGAGTGGTCACTGAAATGTCGGCCTGTAGTGAAGTAAGCAAATAAATTAAGATGGGGCAAGAGAATAATAATGACTAGACATCGGATTATGTGCACTATCAAAATGCCAAAATATGCAATAAAAAGGGACGAAATATGCATAAAATATGAACTATCAAAATACTTTTGTCATTAGAATTTATGTTTATTGTCACAATATATGTATTTATCAGAGTGAGTGCAGTGGTGGCTCAATGGTATTATATTTTGTGGTGTAGAATAAAGTATATAATAAATAAATAAATATTGGCCGTGACTTACAAGTCGTAGGTCGTGGGTTGGAATCCAGCCAGGCTCTTTACTTTGTATAAATTATTTAATCACCACTGCTCTCTAAACGGTGAAGGAAAACATCGTGAGGAAACCGGCATGTCCTAGAACCAAAAAAATCGAAGACATGTGACATCCACCAACCCGCACTGAATTCGCGTGGTGGATACGGCCCATTCCCTCTCACAGAGAGGAGGCTTGTTTCCCAGCAGTGAATTTTTGTGACAAAATACAAATAAATAATTTCCAGATTTTCTAGATAAAACTTGTGATGTTTTTTACTTTTTATTAGGCTGAAAATGATTACGTCCACTGACGTTATTAGATAGAACTTGAGTAAACGTTTAGGCTAGACCTGGGGTTTTATAAAGAACTTATTTACTGTACCTATAAGTAGTTCGTTAACTTGTGTGTGCCCTGGCAGTTGGTTCCCTTCATTTAGGTTAGGCTGAGTGTTGCCAATCCATGCGTCATGTTCGTGAACAGGCGCCATCAGTCTGGATTGGTTATAACTTAGCTGCCTCAGCCTGTCTTTAATTAATTACTTATTGTATTTTTTATTGTTTGTTTCACTCTAGACGCTTTTACGTGCACGTTTTTTTACATCATTCTCACATTATATTATATGTAATTTTAATTACTTTAATTTTTTTTTCTTAAGGAAAAGAGTGGCCGTGGAGTTTCTTACACGTTTTTCTCCATAGAGGCCTACTGCTACCGTTTGCGAATGTGCAACTTGATTCATCTTTTGTTTAACAATTCAAAAGTAGACACCTATAAAAGGTTTAGTTGAAATCAAATATTAGTAAAAAACCGCATTTAATAAATAATAAAACACCGCTAACACATTTAAATACTGAAATAAGCACTATCAATGAAAAAGTACGTGAGGTTTTATGCATTTGCGTATGCAAACAAGCAAATGCTTATAATTCGATATCTAATGATGACAAATATTATCTATCTACCTATGCATGATATATCTTGTCTATTTTGTACCACTGCTCGCCAACGGCCACCTCTCTCTTTTCCACAAAATTCTGTCTTTTACTAGTACCAGTCCATTCGTTAGGAATCGGCAATTAAATATTATTAATAAATCGATTTTGTTCGAACTTCAGTTTCATTTTATTTCAGTTTGGTATTTTTTTTTGTATACATCACATGACTTTCACACTTCAGACAAAGAAACACACTATATACACAACATACAACATACATTATATCTACTTGTCGTTTCGGTGTTTGAGATTCCTAATTTGGTCAATGTTTATTCAACTTGATAATATATTGTTGACTTTCTACGTTGAGGTTGAGGCTGTGTGCTGGTTTCACATTTATCGCTTCGTGGATTTCGTTTTCTTAGTTTTCCCTCCCAGAGCTTCTGCAAATATAGACATGAATCTATTACATAATTTGTATGTACTATTAGATAAGGCGCGGCATGTGAATTACCCTTCATAAAAGTTAAGTTCCCTACTTAACTTTTATTAAGGGTAATTCTTTTATTAGGGATGTTTGTTTGTTTTTGTTAAAAAAATATAATTCTATTAAGTCCGTCAGTGAGATTATCAAAAATATTGGACCCGTATTTTAGCCTTATCAAATAAATAAAAATTGACAAACACAAAGCTCCTCTAAGTTCAGGAGTGGGGGCTTGTGACGTCACTTTGTCAGTATAAAGTGTAGCACACCGTGACGTCACACGAAATTTCAACGCACTATATCGTCGTAATGTTTTGTTTATGTGGCAAAAGAAAAATATGTATCCAATATTTTTAGGTTATCTAACTGACGGACTAAATAGATCATTTTCGTCATCAGCAGTAATAAAATAAAATTACGTAAGTATCGCAATGATGAAGATGAAGAGATTTTGCTAACGAGTACAACAATTGCATTTGTGGACAAATATTTTTATCACATATACAAAAATATCTTAATTTCAACATGTATTAAGTATGTTATTATTCCTATGATTTTCATCATCATACTGCCAAAACCGTCCTTTTTTGTCATTGATATATTAAAAAGCTTAATATATCATTGTTTGTTGGACATAAAATCCTCCCTCAACGATTATCTTTACCACAAAAACAGATCCCGCACTAAACCATCCAAAGGTCATCAGTCCACCTTTTGCTATTGGCTTAACAATGTTTTCTAAACGTACAACTATCAAAAAAAAAAAACAAAATCAACGTACCTGAAATGATTTCCTGAACTTGGTTGACATGGCGCTAAACAGCAATGGGTTTAAAACCGTAGGTAGCCAACTGTTGAACATTGCAAACTTGTGCAATGATGACCACCACTGCAACAACAAATTAATTTATAATTGGTTGACTTTATTTAGTATTCCTGATACTTCTACTTCTGCTGTCGATTGATAAAAAAAAAAAAGAAAATGTGTTTGGCCCAGTATTCAGCCACAGCCATGCCTGATACTGGTATGCACTCTGTGAAATTGGATAGCGCTTCTTGATAATAAGTAATCAGAAATGGTTTAAAAGAAGCGCTTAGTGCGCGAAGTGCTTTGGAAGATTATTTCAATAATAACATATAATAAGTATCATTAATCTTAATGAGTCCTGACGCGTGGCGTGGACATGTTCCATTAATCTGTTTTGATTGATTTAAAGTTGTGGTTGTATAGGAAGAAAAATATATATCTGACATACCCGGTGAAGATGAGCGTAATGTTCATAGTCGACTGCAAACATCACCGTTCTGAGTAGGAAGAATGGCAGCCAGCAAATTACGAACGACACCGTCAGGGCCACTGAATATCAAAACATAGAATAGTTAAATAATGTCTTTAAAATTTAAACACTTTTGTCTAGTTTCCTCTGAACAAAAACAACTTACCAATTAGTTTATTGACTTTCTTTCTTTTGAACCCACTATTGAAAACTGAGCCTTTAAATTTATACACTTCATTATTATCGTTAACTCTACATGCTATCATAGTATACACGAAAGTCATAATAGCCAGCGGCACTATGAACGTGAACACTGCATTCACTCCACTTACAATCCTTCCAAACCTTGACGGCAGGGAGAAACAAATCAAAGTGTTTCCAGTGTCAAATATTTCTAACATCCAGTATTCCGGCAAGGTCTCAATGATTGCCACCGTCCAAATGATGCCAATGATCTTGCCAACTCTTCGCCACACTGGCGTGCCTTGCAACATCATTGGATAGCACACTGCTATGTACCTTTCTATCGAAAGAGCAGTCATCACCAAGATGCTGTTAGTCCAAAGGATGCTTATGAACAGAAAGTGTATGCACAAGACGAAGTTACACGAAAACACTCCGTAGCGGAATTGAAAGAGCTCGTTCGTTTCAGTCAAAAGTTGATAAATGATTATCAAAATGGGGAAGGTGACGAGCAGGTCGGAAACGGCCAAGTTGAAGAGGTAGCAGTTGGTGGCGGTGTGCATGCTCTTGTCGTAGTAGATGACGAGGCACGTGAGGATGTTGCCGACGAGGCTGGCGATGAAGATGATGAACAGTGCTACGGAGAATATGATTTGAGAACTGCAGGGCACACCGGTGAGAGCCAGCTTCACATAGTTGTGCCAGTCTTCTGTGATGTTTATATCTGATTCATTCATTGTTTTGGATTTTCGAGATTTTAATCACAGATATTTTTTACGCGTTACGCACGACTTTGTGTAAATTCACAAGTTTCACGCGAGGTATTACGTGGTCGACTGAGCTAATGCTGCCGGTGCTGGTCAATGTTTATCTAATAATGTATATTAGTTATCAACGAAGTAGTGTGTTCAGCAGAGTACATAAACGATTAACTGGATTAATACTTGGGCCTGATGCGTGGGCGTGGGTTGCATAGTAAATTATTTAGTACGTGTATGAAAGGACCAGTAATTGCGTAGTACTAATGTCCATTAATGTTTCCGTCCACGTTGTTTAAATTCATTTTCCGTCTTTTAACAACGGTTATAAAATCAAGAATTTTTGTTGTCCGAAAATATTTTCCAGAACTAGTGAGCAAAGTCTGGTGTTTTTTTATTAACTTTCGACGTTATGACACATTAAGCAAATTACTCGACAGTATATCTCAATTACTTTGGGTAGTATCCACTTACTTAATTTTTATGAATACTGTTTTCTATCCAGTGCCGCACCTTTTGTATCCGTTTGTTTAATAATTAATAACACAGTATTTATTTCACTTAGCTGCCATACAACTTTATTGCACTCGCAAAAATACACACTCACTTATCTACCTATGAAAACACTTTTCGTAGGTTTAGAAAAACAACCAAAAATTTAAATTGTATTATTAAATTGTAATTGTATCTAATAATCATACAGTCGTACGTACGCACGTACAGTCGGCAACAGAAGCTGTCTAACATAGATATTTCTACAAAACATATTATTCATATCACTGTTTCTCAGAATTTGAAGCAGAAAGACGTAAATAATCATTTTAGCTTGAAAGTAAGCTATCTTTCGTCGGCATTCGGTGGAATCCTATTTATACAACACTACTTACACCAAGAATCAGTGTTTGGAGGGCACCATAGTGAATGAAAATCTTCCATAAATCATCGCTAGCCCCATTTAAAACGCCAATGTTTATATTCACAAAATTTATTGATTTATCTAATCTTGCCTTCTTAGAGTTTTTCCGTGTTCCGTAAACAAAGGCTGTGGTGCTTAGAATGTGGGCGTTTTACTATTAGAAACGTTCTTAAAAAAGTTACTTTAATAGGTACATTTAAAAACCCGACTGCTTAAGAAGCGAACTAATGATGCTATCTATCTAGCCCGTTTCGGTCACAGCGACCGCATTCATTGGCTACTCAATGTGGTTGAGAGCTCAGATTTGCTGCTCTGTTATGAGAGCCCCATGTGACTTGCATATCCACCCTTGGCCAAAAAACTCCGAGCACAAAGCGGACACGTCAGAACACTGTTGACGACGTGTTAAATAGTAGCTGTTGGTTATCTAGCTTTTGGCCAATTTTGATGATTCTTACGTTCAATCGATTCGTCTTAACCTTGCGTGTGTCACTGGCTACATTAAAATTTGTAAAATAGAAAAATGGCGGCTTTTGGGCGCCATATTGTGGGGGCCTAATTTTTTTTCTTCCTAACCCATCATGTGGGGTATCAAAATAAAATATGTTAACTATGACTGCATCAGAAGCGAACTATAAAGACGTTAACAAGAAGAAAATCATGCTGTACAGTCGGAGGATACATCTGGTTTTAGTCAGCCAGCTCGCGAAGATGTATCCTGCGCCTGCGCAGCATGATTTTCTTCTTGATTACGTCTTTTTAGTTCGCTTCTTAAGCAGTCGGGTTTTTAGAGATTTTTTGAATTAACTTTTTTTATTGAAACGCCTGGAGATATCAAGTTGATGCTCATTTTACAACCACTTCGAGCTGTAAAATATCAAACTTCTAAATCAACGAAATCAAAATATACGTCCATATTTGACATACGCATGAGAATCAAAACCTATAGAGTACTTCCCGTTGGTTTAGAATCATCAAATTTGGCAAAAAGCAATGTAAAGCGACCGCGGCCTATGTCGGTGTATGGGGAGAACAGTTTTCCAACGGCAAAGTTAATTTTGTCTCTTCATTCAAGCAATGTTCGGTGCCTTCAGTAAAGTTATCACCTAAATATTTTGGCGAATTTAGCTGTATGTAGGGAACCCTCGGTGCGTGAGCCCGACTCGCACTTGGCCGGTTTTTCTACCCGACTTCCGAAGTAGGGTAATGTGTTTATCAGTCTATGGATGTATGTTTATTTCTATGTGGCGTTCTAGAGACCAAACGCGTTGGCCTATTTTGATGATTCTATTTATTCCTTATTCTTTGTTTTTTTGTAGTTACGTCGTCTTTCTTTCGTCGTTTTGTCGTCTTAACCATGAGACATTAAAATTGGCAAATAGAAAAATGGCGAATTTTAGGCGCCATATTGCGGGGTCCCAATTTTTTTTTCTGCCATACCCATCGTCTGGGGTATCAAAATAAAGGATTTTAAGAGGTGATTTATATGTTTAAATGAAGGTACCTAAAAAAAAGGTTAGCTGAAAAATTATAAATAAAAAAGTTCATTAAAAAAAAAGTTTTGGTCAGCCAGCTCGCAAATATGTATCCTCTGACTGCACAGCATGATTTTCTTCTTGTTTACGACTTTTTAGTTCGCTTCTTAAGCAGTCGGGTTTTTTGATTTTTAGAAATATTTTGTTATTATAGACTGTAACGAACATCACCATCAGTAAAGTAGTCCACTGCTGGGCCTAGGTTTCTTGCATTAACAAATTAAGGATAATAAAGGATAAAGGTGGATTATGCAACTTTTCCACCTGTTCTGTTCAACGGTACGATTGTTCCGTTTAGTACTGACGTGAAGGATCTTGGCTTGCACATCGATAGTACTCTTAACTGGCGTACTCAAGTTGCTAGTGTCAGTCAGAAGGTCACTGGAACGTTGTGGGCTCTGTATCGTTTAAAAAAATTATTACCTTCGAACACGAAGGCAATGCTTGTGCAGGCCCTAATTTTTCCTATCATCGATTATGGCGACGTGTGCTATTATGACCTGAATGCAGATCTCCTCAACAAACTTGACCGTCTTCTAAATTACTGCATTCGATTTGTTTTCAATTTGCGTAAATATGATCATGTCTCTGCGCAATGGTCACTTCTAAAGTGGTTGCCTATACGCCAGCGCAGAGAGCTAAGGGCACTGACTACCTTGTTTTAACCGACTTCCCAAAAAGGAGGAGGTTCTATGTTCGACATTATGTTTGTTTTTTTTTTTTTATATGTTCACCGATATCTCCGTCAATTGTGGACCGATTTAAAAAAATCTTTTTTGTTTGAATAAGTATGTTCCGAAATTGGTCCCATTTTAATTTGGTGAAGAACTGATGAAGAACTTCGGAGATATACAACAGAACTCTTCAATAAATAACGGCAAATCTGTCGGGATTGCTGCAATCGCATGTCTGTTTATTGTTTATACCATTTCCTAACACAACATCACGCCAGTACACTCTTAAGGGGTACACAGATCACTCATTTCACCGGTTATGTACAAGTTTCATGAAATCTATTCTGGCGTAATAGTTACCTTACTAACTTGCCTATTAGGTAGGTAAAACTGAAAAGTGAAAACTAAAAATCATTTTGCATAAATATACTACCGATTTCCAAATACAAAACTACAAAGTGAAAAATAACATTGTTTTTTGAAGTCGGTGTCTTTCGTAGGTACCAATTTTTTGCGTTATGGACACCGACTTCAAAAAATAAAGTTATTTTTCACTTTGTAGTTTTGTATTTGGAAGTCGGTAGTATTTTTTTGCAAAAAGATTTTTATCATTTATTGACTCTTCCAACTCCCCTAGTTATCTGACCCCTCACTTTCAATACATTTGCGCCAACCAAACAGTCTTCTCCAATGTCCCACTCACCGCACTGACTTCATTCACTGTTCTTTCTTTGTTCAGTCTATTTCTCTGTGGAATGCGCTTCCTCAAGACATCAGGATGGCAACCAATCGATTGGCATTCAAAGTAAAAGCTCGTGAGCATGTACGTAAGAAGTTGGCAGTAGTATCGTCACAGCGATAATTTTCTCCATTTATCTGCTACCACTAATTGTTTAAGTATATTCGTGTATTTAGTTTATTTAGTATACATGTTTGAGTATCTATTGTATTTATAGTATGTATGTATAGCTTTGTATTTGAACAAACCTACCTTAGGTATCATTTTTAACTTTAAATATTGCACTTACCACTATTTGTATCTGCATCACCCAAAGGTCGACTGGTAGAAAATGCCTACGGCATTAAGTCCGCCTCTGTACGTTTGTGGGCATGAAGTACTAAATAAATAATAAATAAAGTAAATCCAAACAACAAAATTAATTCACTTATTTATTAAACATAAAAAAATATTCCATTTACCACATTAAATTATTTACACCATTTAATCCATATTTACGATATCTTTACTAGTAACTTAAAATAATAGGTCATGCTAAATAATATAAGCAAACACAGTCTTTAGAGCTTCTGAACAATATTAAACTTAAGGAACTTATACAAACTTACTTCATAATGTTTGAAATATTTTTTCCAAATAAAGTTTTAAGAACCTTTATATTAACTAATTTGAGTATTTTTTTATCTAATTAATATTGTTTGTGGTTGAAATCCAATCAAACAACAGTTTTAAGTTTAACACCGCATAATAGACGGAACATGAGGGACCAAGTTTTCAACATTGATTCTTCATATATCAAAATCACAAATCTAATACCTTTAAACGAGAAATTCTTGTATATATGTATATGTATAATCTGAATCTCAGAAACGGCTCCTACGATTTTCATGGTGGTTTCAGGGTCGATAAATCAATTTAGCCAGGTTTTAATTTTTAGAAAACGTAGTTTCCTCTATTTTCAATCGAGCAGAGCTCGGTCGCCCAGGTACTGATATTTATAAGTTGCAGGAACCAAGAAATTTTCAAAAAGTTTCGAGTCCCGAAAATGGTGATGGATTAACTTTTAGTACAAATGCCACCAATGCTCCATACAATACAAATGCCATCAATAATGTAATGTACCATTGCACTATGGCCAGCCAATTTATTTTAATTTTATATTGTACACAATATGAACCCTTTGGACAATTTTCATCACGATATATAGCAATCGTGTGAACATCTAAGTAGAATATTTAATGTTTGATTCCACATAAACCGTTGTATTAGACCAATATGGCCACAGAGAGACAGTTCCAAGTTATTTTCCGCCAAGAAAAAGTACAACATTTAACGACATAAAACGACATTAAAATATTTAAGCAACGTAGTCTAAAATTCTTTAAACTTATTGAAAAATCTTATCCTCTCCAAGTACGTGAGGATTTGTTTAACCGTTGGTCGGTAGGAACCAGCCGTGTAAGCACTTGGGGGCTGGCGAGGGAGTGTCGAACGTGGCCCGGGCCAGTTCACACATGGTCTTAGCGTCTAGGACCAGCATGGCCACTGACTGTGTTTTGTCTCCGCCCCATACTAACGCGATTAGGAGAACTCCGTCATCTTCGTCCTGGAAGAAAAGCTTCGTTTCATTAAAGGGTCTAAGACGGCGTGTAATGAAAAGGTGTGATCGTATTTTAAAAATTGCTTCTCATGTAAATGAACTACTTTCTTCAAGGAAGTCATAGACAATTTTAAAAAAAATATCTGCCATACAATAAAATATGATCACATCTTTTCTTTATATGCTGTATATGTTCCAGATTTCGTTAGGCATGGATGATAAACAAATTTTTTTTTATCTATGGTGTTGTCATGTCAGTTGACAGTTGTCATTGTCTGTGAGTGTCAATGTCAGTACCTATAGAGACTGAGTAGCTGGCAGTAATGCCCGTCCCCTCCCGCCCCTTTCCCGTTCCCGTTTCGATTGCTTTAGAGCCAATGATATTCAAATAAACAGATACGTTATACACTCACAAAACAATTGAAAAAAGTGTTCCGCGCAGCAGCGGCAGCACACATACACTTTTCATTCATCTGACATTAAAAATATTTATTTTAATCAATAAATAAATAAATTACAAATACACACGATGGCATTTTTTTTTTAATTTTGTTTTTGTTTCAACAAAGCCTATCGCTCTTCGCCACGCGTGACATAAACTGAAGACTAAAGGTCACAATTGTGACCTATTCGGGTCTTCACAATGCGCGCGCTCATAACATATCTGTTTATTTGAATATCATTGTTTAGAGCCATGTTTCTTTTGTATGTTCGTACACGTTTTTTTTGTGTTTGTTTTTTTTTTTGTGTTGTACTAAACATAACAACTACGTGAAAGTTTGTGAGGATGGATGGATGGATGGATGTTTGACGCTTTCTCGCAAAATCTACTGAACGGAATTTGATGACACACATAAATAGGCTATAACTTATCAAGATACTAGAGGACGCCTCGCGGTTTCGCCCAGGTATTTCCCGTTCTCGTGGGAATACAGGGATAAAAAGTAGCCTATGTCACCCGGGGATAGAGTAGCTTCCCAACGGTGAAAGAATTTTTGAAATCGGTCCAGTAGTTTTGGAGCCTATTCGGTACAAACAAACAAACAAAAAAATCTTTCCTCTTTATAATATTGGTATAGATTGGGAAAAGTTTTATATCCACGCGGGAGGAGCCGAAAAATTTAAAACATTTTCGGTCTTCACGATAATAGTGGGTATAGTGCGAGTTCTAACTCAAGTTCGATAGCGTTTTTTTGTATACAAATTGACATAAGAGAACGTTTAGATTAACGCGGTCGAGTGCGAGTATTAAAAAAATATTACGAGTACTACTATACTAGATCGCGCCAACTTAAACATCAATTTGTATAGAAACTAAAAAGTAATGGAAAACCACTTTTTTGTATACTTATTGTGATACGAGAAAGTTGACGTTAAGACAATTAAACATGAGCAAAAACTCGCACTAAGGCCTCAGCGCCCATGAAATCCGTTGGCTCACCTGAGCGTTAGGCGTCGGTACAAATACCGGCTCACTGGGGTAACAGTTGAGGTTACACCACGTCTTGGTCTCGCCGGTTTTGGTGTCCACTTTAATAACCTGAAAAATGTTAAAATTCGACTTAAATCAATGTGATTTAAAAGAAGATGTAGTGACAAAATTTTAAAAGAGTATTTTTAGATGGTTTGGCCACGTTAAGACGATGACAGTCGCCAACTACCTTGAGGGAACAAAACGCGCATCCATTGAACACCTGCGCGACCCAAAATTCAGCAGTTTTTTGTACTTTCTTTATGTTTTTAGGATTTAAAAAAAAAACTATTGATCAAAATGTAGGTAATTAAATTGTCTTTGAGATGGTGTAAATTTCATTAAAATACGCCCAGCGGTTTTGGTGCGATTGTCGTTTTTTTGTCCATGTTAGACATAACTTTAAAAATGAATTACACTATGTTATACGAATAAAACTCTAAAATTTCTCAGCTCAAATTATTTAAAAAAAAAATCTATTATAACAATTTATCAAAAAAAATAGATAGCCGTTTAGACGTGATTCTCATTTTAAATCAGCTACTCAGGGGTATCAGCGCCTTAAGAAGATGAATGAAAGATTATTAAGAAAATGTATTTACAAGTCATACAGCACTCATGCACAGTACTTATAACTGGCGTGCTTGTATAACTAAATGTATGGACGTAAATGAAGCCAAAAGATTATGTAAGGATCGTAACCGGTGGCGTTCTGTAGTTTCTGCCTACCCCCATGGGAAAAGGCGCGAGTTTATGTATGTGCGTATATATAATAATATCTTTCTAAACTCGACACTTCGAACTAACTTCTGTACAGCATATACGCTTTGCCGTGGTAGCCGTACGCCCGATATTTATTTTACTAATACTTCATGCACACAAAAGTATAGAGGCGGACCTAAGGGCCTTCCACCGCTTTAGTGCCGTAAAACGGTTTTCTAAAGTATACTCCTTAGTAACGGCTAGGTTAAAAGGTTTGAAAAAAATATGTATTTATTATTAATTCATACATGAGTTTTGTGAAACATGTTTTTTCCGTATAACCAATAGTTTTGCTTTAAAAAAAATTTACAAGCCAATATTTTTCACAGAAAATTTGATGGCTAGAATTTCTTCTTAACTGAAATAGCATTTGTAAATCAAATAATATTTTGCAAACAAAACTGTCCAATAGGAGGTTCAATATTGATATTCTGGCTGCGAACGGGCGCACGAACAGTACTGCGTTAATATTGGGGCATATATACTAGCATTTTCATTGCATGGCATTTTCTACGAAGTCAGCCTTTAGTTGATTAAGAGATAAACAGTGGTAGGTGCAATACCTATTGAAAGTTAAACGTATCTGAATGTATATCTACTAGGGGCTAATGGCAACAATGTGATCATATTTTAAAACGGTTTTGGCCAATGATATTCAAATAAACAGATATGTTATGAGCGCGCGCATTTTGAAGACTCAAATAGGTCACAATTGTGACCTTTAATCTTTAGTTTATGTCACGCATGGCGAAGAGCGATAGGCTTTGTTGAAAAAAAAACAAAATAAAATAAATGCCATCGCGTGTATTTTTAATTTATTTATTTATTGATTAAAATTAATATGTTTTAATATTAGATGAATGAAAAGTGTGTATGTGTGCTGCCGCTATATGTGGCACACTTTTTTCAATTGTTTTGTGAGTGTATAACGTATCTGTTTATTTGAATATCATTGGTTTTGGCCATATAAATGAACAACTTTCTTCATAGAAGTCCTAGGCATATACAAGGCCAGAATCAGTATTTAAAATATAAAAAAACTCCTTCTCATTACTCATAGAAAATGTCGAATTTATTCTGATCTTCAAAAGAGATCCTAGATTTGTTTTGCTGTTCGCTCGTGATTTTTTCGGACAAATGACTGAAGGCAATAAAAGTAGAAAACCAAATATCTCACCGTTCCAGGATTCTCAGCATCTACATCTGAGCTGATGGCGTAGAAGTATCTGTAGGGTTTACCTGAAATAAAATAAGCTTTCATTATTATTGCGTCTAAGCTAGTCAACAGGCTAGCTAAGCTGGGCAACAGGCTAGCTAAGCTAGGCAACAGGCTAGCTAAGCTAGGCAACAGGCTAGCTTAGCTAGACAACAGACTAGCTAAGCTAGGCTGCTACAAAAAAACCTTAGTGGAAAACGTTTGGCCGACCTGATCATCGAATCCTGGAACCTACACTTAACTGTCTACTTGCGACGGCTAGACCAACAAGACAATCAAAGGAACTTTACATAGTCTTTATAATACTCACAACGGATCTGTGTGTCTCTGAATTGGCTGCAAGATCCTGCGCAGTAGCTATTTATTTGTCAATGTTGTAAGTGAAGATAGTATTGCACAACTGTCTCTTTCACTCGATTACGTTTGTCGCATCGTCCTATCTCGCTTACTCTATGCAGTATACTCGATGACAAACTGTTTCTTGCGCAATGGTTGGTAGCGCCAACTTCAGAGACACAAAGATCCGCTGTGACTATTATACTGGCGGGTCGATCTTCGGGGTTAAGCAACGTTTGCCGAAATTGGTCCGTGGATGGGTGGAGATTAATTTCATACCAAGAATCCTCCACGCCTTGGAAAGTACGTAAAACCGTTCATCCTGGCAGTCATTTGTAGGTCTTTATCGATCGTTACGGCAAGTCAGCCAGAAGCCAGAAAAAAGTGTGTCACCAGTCTTGCCAGGGGGTACTGTGCAACCCATCCCAGTTACTGGATTTTGGAGGTCAGATAGGTAGACGCTTCATGCCATCATTTCAGCCGAAAGAGGGTGCACGAGAAGAGCCTCCCCGAGCGGCGTTTAGATCATAATAAATACTTCCGGCGCACCCTGGTAACAGTTGGCACTCGGTACCGCAGAGTCTAGCTGGCCAATCTTCTCACCACGATGATTCCTCAAAGGCCCTTATCAGAGCCAATACAGTTGGAATAAAGTTTAGTGAAGGAATCATCGACACGAAGATGACACTGAAAGACGTCCACTGCTGGACATAGGCCTCCCCCAGGCGTCTCCACATTGACCGATCCCGTGCGTCTCGCATCCAGCGCCTTCCCGCAACCTTAACCAGGTCATCAGTCCACCTAGTGGGAGGCCTTCCAACGTATCGTCTTTCGGTTCAGTTCCGGACGCTACATGTAAAATACTATTATTCGGCTGCATCCGGAAAGACAGAAATCTGACCCCGGTGTATTTAGGTGTAGATGGGAAAAGGCTAGGCAGAATGAGTATTTACCGAAAAAAAACAATGGTTAACATACCATTATAAAGATCATAGTGTATCCTCGGCGTCTCGCAGCCGATATCCACGATGGTCTTCGCCTCCACATAGCTCAAGTTCTGAGCATCCAGGGACACATCCATCCTCTTAGGCCGCGCACGGAACCATTCTGCGTAGTCTGCGTTGCTTTGCATTGACTGTAAGTAAATTTAAACGCTTTTATACTTAAATTATAACACGAAAAACAAACATAAGTGAAAATTTTCAGTTCAATCGGACAATAGGATCTTAGCGTCCAAATAGGCACAGAGATCTACCACCAGCCTGCCGTCATGTTCTAATGACGTTTAAGTGGAACAGTGTACCATAGTGACTCACCTCAATAGCATGCACATACATGGCGTCGATGACCTTAGCGTCCTTGTAGGCACAGAGGTCTACCACCAGCCTGCCGTCATGTTCTAATGACGTTTAAGTGGAACAGTGTACCATAGTGACTCACCTCAATAGCATGCACATACATGGCGTCGATGACCTTAGCGTCCTTGTAGGCACAGAGGTCTACCACCAGCCTGCCGTCATGTTCTAATGACGTTTAAGTGGAACAGTGTACCATAGTGACTCACCTCAATAGCATGCACATACATGGCGTCGATGACCTTAGCGTCCTTGTAGGCACAGAGATCTACCACCAGCCTGCCGTCATGTTCTAATGACGTTTAAGTGGAACAGTGTACCATAGTGACTCACCTCAATAGCATGCACATACATGGCGTCGATGACCTTAGCGTCCTTGTAGGCACAGAACAGAGATCTACCACCAGCCTGCCGTCATGTTCTAATGACGTGTAAGTGGAACAGTGTTCCATGTGACTCACCTCAATAGCATGCACATACATGGCGTCGATGACCTTAGCGTCCTTATAGGCACAGAGGTCTACCACCAGCCTGCCGTCTTGTTCGAAGGCGTTGATGATGTGCAAATAGAACAGGGGGTCGGTGCGGAATCGCTTCACTTCCTGGCCTGTTGAACGGCTTAGCAGGACTATGTGCGTCTGGAAATTAAAAAAAAACGTTAATTAGATCGGAGCGGGATAAAAGATTATCTGAAGAAAAGGACCGAATCGCCACTCAGTTATGAAGTGACTAACTAGGCTCTAGAAATCTTCTCCATAACCAGTTTCCTAATAACGCTTACTTTGACTCTTCAGCGGCATCCATTGTATTGAATTAGAATTCGTGTTACGTTATGAAAAAGTGACTCAAAGGACCAACAAACAATGGTCCTTTGAGTCACTTTGTCATTTAATCACTTTTCGGTCGGAAGCCATTAAAAGATGATAAAACAATATGTTAAACAATAAGTTACACATACCTCATAGTCAGGGTTCCACTGCAGACTGGAGCTGACCTTATCATTGGACATGAGGCCGCGCATGAGACCCGACACCGACACCGACAGAGCTTGCTCCACGATCACGAAGTAATTCTCTGTTATACCTGAAATATTAAAGTCATCGTTAAAATGATAAATGATTTTATTTCTGTAAGTTGGTTTGTACAAACACTTTTACATGTCGATCACATTTTTTAAACTAGATGATGTCGGCGTTTCCTATCTGACTACTCTGAGAAGAAAGGCCGAAACAAACTCAGAGGTCACAGTCTCTTTTAAAG
This sequence comes from Orthosia cruda, assembly GCA_964057195.1. NCBI lineage: Eukaryota > Metazoa > Arthropoda > Insecta > Lepidoptera > Noctuidae > Orthosia > Orthosia cruda. Next base: position 9,313,957 of record OZ059847.1, read on the forward strand.
TCCAGATAAAATCTTGGTTAGATCATGTGAAGACCATGTAGACTGATGTCTGAAATGGTCTTTTGAGGAAAGAACCAGCCAGATTGAGTGGACCTGTCTAGTCAGTGCACGCATTTGTCAATAACCGAGCAGCTCAACTCAGAATTTAAGGAGCTTAACGATGTTGACAAGAGGCTGGCTTGAACCTTCTAATATACAGGTGAGTTTTCCAAATGGGCGTGGGTGACGAAATCGGTAACTATATGGAATAGAGAAAACGCTCAAAGAAGTCACGGGGCCGATTTTGATGGAAACTAAAACTGCGTCATTGAATTTTTGAGAAAATCATTATCTATAGCCAGTAACTATATATAACTCCTTTATGGGTGAGTTTTCACTTCATACGAAAATGCTGATCTCTTTGTGGTTTTGGCAAATATGTATTAATGGCCCGCAAAGGCAATATGATACCGAGAGAGGCAGAAAGAAGTCCAAGTATTGACATACCTTGTGTAGAAAACAATAAGCAAAAATCAAACCGACTTCCAGAACAAAAAACTACAAAGCAAAAAATAAATTTATTTTCCGAAGTCGGTGTCTTTTGTACCTACCCATTGTTTTCCGTTTTTCGACACCGACTTCGGAAAATAAATTTATTTTTTGCTTTGTTTTTTTTTGTTCTGGAAGTCGGTTTGATTTTTTGTTAAAAAGTTTTTATTTTTCTCTTTTTAGTTTTGGTAGGTACCTCAAATTAACATGATTATCATTTATAGCCAAAGTACATTTCATGGCGATTCCAATAAGCCCAAACACGACTAGGATACATTGTTTTATATAAGAGTTCCAGTGCCTACCTTCCGGCTTCATCATCATATCAGTTCGATGGTGCCATTTTCATCAATTACATTTATTTATAAGTATTTGCTTCATTATAGTCGGTTAACTATTCGAGATATCTTATGCCCGTGACATATTTAGCATTTAGGAGTTCCAGTGGCCATCTGTGGTCTTCTTCATCAGTTTCACTTCACCAAATGTTACTTTCTGAGTGCAAATGATTGCATTGTTGATGAAAATACCAAAATCGCTATATGTTTGCCTATAACATTTGAGGAGTTCCCTCGATTTCTCTAGGATTCCATCATCAGATCCTGACCTGATGATTATGGGACCAACTAGGAAGTATACCCTTTCAAACAAAAGAAGAATTTTTGAAATCGGTCCAGGCGTCTTTGAGTAATCGGGGAACATACATAAAAAAAAAAGATTCCGACGAATTGAGAACCTCCTCCTTTTTTTGAAGTCGGTTAAAAATTGAAACAAAACCATTTAATAAAAGGTATCGATTAAAATGACAAAAAAGTTACAGTAGACAACAATAGCGTAATAGTTTTATGAATAATTTGATGAATAAATTACAATGTCAAATATAAAATTCGATATCAATTATAATAAAAATATCAATAATGGCACATATTATAATATCTTTGATTTTATTGTAGGTAATATGTATATTGTAATGAATGTGGATTTCGAGCCAATTAGAGAATATAATACAATGTCATAGGAGGAACTCGAAGCTCTGCCTAATCAAATAAAGATGAGTATGTATTGCTTACCGAAAGTGTGCATGTAGGAAGGATTAAGTGTCCATCGAGGCTTCACCGAGGCCACAATACGTGCGCTTTTGAACATGTCACCTGAAGAATAAATAGCATTTGTAAATATTTACTTTATACAGAAGAATCTCACTAATCCGGCACTTCAGTTCTTCGGCAGATCCAGTAGTCCGCGTCTTCCCCAAAGTTACCTACATATTCCCTTATTAAATTGGTTCATTATTATGGCTATATTTTATATATCTTGATTTTTCTATACAATCCTGTAATCCGAACATGCCAATAATTCAAACCCCTGGTTTTTAATAATGCCGGATTAGTAAGACTCAACTTTTGGCTACACACAACGATTCATCTCTTAATAAAATTAATCCATTCAACTTTTAGCTGTAAAGGTGATATTTTTTTTTTACCTTTCTCTGTGAATGGGAATTTAGCGACGACGTGTCGTATTCTGCCCTTCACGATAGACATACCGACGTTGTAGACATCCCCTGAAAATACAAATATATTCATTTATAACATAACACCGTATTTTAACAAAATCTTTATGTTTGTGTAATATATACTTGAACTACGGCAAATCAATCAAAAATGTTGTACTTTGTATTTAGTTTGCCGAACGTCAGTACCGTATCCTTATCGTCATATCCTTAAGGGTGAAGCCAAATGAGCGTAATTTTTGAGCTGTGAGGCTCGTAAAATGAGTCGTGAAATCTACGCTGCATTCGGTTCCATACTAAAGTCCTGTTTGTACCACACGGCGACGCAAAATGAGTGAAATATTCTAGTAGAATGTAAGTTATGCGACTTAAAAAACGCCATTCATAACTCATAAAATTGCGTTCGTGTGGCCTCACACGAAAAAAAAATTGCGTTCGTGGGGGTGGTTTACCGCGCGGCTAGCCGCTTTTCCATTATAAGGGCCCTTACGCACCAGCGGTTGGCCACCAGGCGGTTTGTTTGAGCGGTCCAACCGCTTAATGCGGTTTCTTCGCGTTTTTCTTCGCGGTTAGCCGCCATAGCGGTCAGCCGCTATGAAACCGCGTTCAGCGGTTGGACCGCACGAAGGCGCGTGGCCCATAAGCAAAATGGACGCCGTCGAGATAGCTTGTGTTATTTATTTTTACTCCCGAAAACAACGAAAGAAAAATAAAAAAAGATACTGGATTCATCCTTTACTTCCTTTACACGCAACGAATTTGGCCAGTTCGCAAAAAAAAAAAAACGAAAACACGTGCTATCTCACCGGCGGCTCGCCGCAAACTAACCGCCAGTGCGTATACACAAGATGGCGGCTAGCCGCGAAGCGGGCCGCGGCCCTGCATTCAACCGCCGCGGTTGAAATTTTGTGGCGGTTTAGTGCGTACAATCATAAGCGGTTGCATATTAAACTGGAAAAGCGGCTAGCCGCGCGGTTAGCCGCCCCCGCGGTTAACCGCTAGTGCATAAGGGGGCTAATATGCAACCGCTTTGAAATGTGTTTTAATATGCAAATTTCAACCGCGGCGGTTGACCGCGGCAGGCGCCATCTTATACGCACTGGTGATTTATGGGCGGTTTAGTTTGCGGCGAACCGCCGTTGACGGTCAACCGCTATTCCAACCGCTTCAGGCGGCTGGCCGCTCCAATGATCCGCCTAAGCCGCCAACCGCTAGTGCGTAAGGGGGCTTAGGAACTCCGTGTACCACGCTAGGACCACTAACGTTTGATTTTTACTAATGAATTCGATTGACAAAGGCTATATAAATGACAGTCTATCAACGAAAGCATCGCGATAGCGACTGGAAAGCTATCGAAATATCACGTGAACAATCCCTTACATTTTGACATTTCGACCATCGTCTTCAATGATAAATAAAATTATTCATTAAAAAAACTTTTTCTAAAACAAGCTTTTTTCGTATTCTTCATAGCAACACCTTTCATGTGATACCCATATCATGGCAGTGCACAAAAAATAACTAGTCCACCATCTTGGGCCGTCCACCATATTGGATTTAGAATGACGTCACTTATCTAAGCATGCATTGTCATCCATACTAAACATGTATGCAAAATTTCATCTTATTCGTTGGAGGATAACTGATTTAAAATTCAGTTGCAAGATTTGACCCGAACACACTGACATTGCAAGTCTAATAAAAGCTTGTAAAAACAGAATGGAATATTGGCTTTATTCAACATTAAAATACAGAATGAGAAAATAACAGACAGTGACAAACAAAGAGTATGACAATTTATCATAAAATCTTCTAAATGGGCAAGGAGTTACATTGTCTAGCTCTTGAAGCAACTGAAGCAAGGGCCGCCTTGCCTTAGAAGAGCCGACGACCACGACAGCAGGCATGAAATGCATCATGCAGAGAAAGTAAGGGAGAGCGCGCACGGTGTGCTTACGAATATATGTCTGCTAGAAAAATATACCAAATATACCGGGAGAAAGAGAAATGCTTATCGCGGAAATATAACGCAAAAAATAAGTTTCAAAAACTAAAACCTGACTACAAAAAATCGCGCTCTAAAAGGAAGATACAAGAAAAAATATTCTTAGAGAATAGCCGTGGTCGTATATATGTCACCTTGCCTAGATTTCTCACTATTACTGTTACAATTTATTGTTGTACCCGCGAATGGCTTTTGACGAAAATTATAAGCGGTTCATGGCCAGTAGTGAAACTGCGTGATTGCGGTGCCCCTTTGCAGAATATGAGACACATGCTGCAGTGTCCCAAGTGCGAGCAGTTCTTCCAAAGTGAAAGCGTGTGGATCAGCAGTTTGGAAGACCTTATACTCGCCACTGATGCCGCAATCGGCGTGGACAACTACTTGACCCAAAATATTTGAAGAGTTTTTCATCGACTAATAGAGAAGTTAGTGAAGCCTCACCATTGGGCATGACGTGCGGGTGTGATGTATGGTTGACCAGCGCCACGCAGTTAGTCATGTTCTTCCTTTCCAATGTGTCCAGTGTTACTGTGTCTACCCTGGAAAACAGACATGTTTTGTTAATCGCAGGACTATAGTTAGCTACACAGGAAAGGCGAAACTAGAAAATGACCCACCCACGCAATGCACTATTACATATCAGTGCACCAGAGACTAAAAAGTCGCCAATCACCGAAACCGGCTGAACCGATATTGACGGGAAATGCACTGGCAGATATCTGATGTTATAAGGATTAACTTAAACTACTTTAATTAGGGGATGAAACAAAAATTAGCCGCGAGCTCCTCCACCAATTTGCGTAGACAAAATCCCTTTCAAGAAAAATATTCATAAAACTTTCTCCTCACCTATGAATGATAGGTCCTTCGGTGAACGCATACACTTCGTCACCGAACGGATACAGCGATATCATTGCGTTGTCCGACAGGTGTTCTGCTGGGTTGAAGAATGCAGCTAACCTGAAAACATTGGAAATAATCTTTCAATCTTCGTTAATCACTGCTGTTTAAAGAGAGAGTTTTAAATGCAAACGCTGAAGTCAAATCAATTTACCTAGCTTTTGCCCGCCGATACATTTATTTATTTACGAGCTGACCCCCGCGACTTCGCCCACGTCTACTGGGTGGGATCTTAGGGCACCCCGAAACGGATAGGTTAGGTTCGAAGGGGATGACGGGAGCTGAAGTGAGCGAGCAAAGCGAAAGAATTCAGCGCCCGTCATCTCCTTTATGTTAGATTGCTTTAGACCCCGCAGACAGAAATAGGAGCCGCAGCGGGGCTATGAGGAGAATGGGGCTTTACCTATACTAGGAGCTTTTTTTGATATCCCTTATTTTAGAACCTTTAAAGAGGAACAATTCCATAATACATGATATTTGCGTAACTTTAACTGCGTTACGCAGCGCAGGCAACGGAAGCTCTCAAAAAGGAATAACTTTTCCCGTTTTTGCAACATTTATCATTTATGCTCCGCTCCCATTGGTCGTAGCATGATATTATATAGCCTATAACCTTCCTCGATATTTTTTTTTTTTATTCCAACCAGTAGTTCCTGAGATTAACGCGTTCAAACAAACAAAGTCTTCAGCTTTATAATATTAGTATAGATAGATAAATACAAGAATTGCTCGTTTAAAGGTATTAGATTAGATACAAGCTGACCACGCGAACTTCGTACCGCCTCAGACAAATGTATGGGCAAATGTTTCCTTTTCATATTTCTTTTCGATATTTTAATGCAATTGTAACTGATTGTATTAGGTACCAGTATTTGACATACTTTCGAGCTTCTGACTAACTGTAACGTCTGATGAAGAACTTCAAATTACAGCCGGGACCAACAGCTTAATTTACTTTATAGGATACGTAGGGGTCTCTATTTGTTACGAATGGCCCATGCAACCAATCCACGAATCAACCTCGGCAAGCGATGTTGAACCTTGAAGATCGATTTGTGCGACTTTTATGTATTACTTACTAAATCATAACAATAATACCAAGATTTAATGGCCTACATACGCTTTAGTGTCGTAAAACGGTAACTTTCTAAAGCATACTCCTCAGTAACAGCTAGGTTAAAAGGTTTGAAAAAAATATATATTTATTATTGATTCATGTACATAATTTTGAACACAAGGTTTTTTCGTGTAACTAATAGTTTTGCTTTAAAAAAAATATTAACAACACGATATTTTTTCGCAACTTTTGGAAACTCCTCCAAAACGACTTGGATGTTTAAAAATATTTTTATACAGAAAAAATGATGGCCAGAATTACTTCATACCTAACATAGCATATGCAAATCAAATAATATTTTGCAAACAAAACTGTTCAAAAGGAGGTTCAATTTTGATATTTTGGCACCGAGCGGGCGCACGGCCAGTACTGCGTTACATTGGGGCGTATATATCACCTTAACTTTTTATTTACTCAAAGGACAAAAAATGTCGTGAGTATTGCAAGAATTATTTACCTGTCAAATATCGAATGGCACGGGTCCGGCGCGGCTTTAGTACCGAACTCAGATACGATGATGCGGTTGGCTGCGCGGTTCTTCTTCAGAGTGTTAGTTCTGAGGAACCGGCACTGGTACGTCACATGGCCATCGTCCATCGCGAACCTGGAAAAACGAAAACATATCTTTGTTATTTCGGTTTTCAAAGCTGGAAAACCGCTACATGTCGTGATATCCCAAAAAGTACTACGGTTCACGTAATTTATTCCATGTTAGGTGCCCAACAATTTGATAATTCCTCCATCAGGCAATAATCAAAAGTGTAAATGCCATTACACTTTTGATTATTGCATTTTAATTGCGCAGCTGAATGCAGGCATTGTTAAGTACGAGTACGAGTACTCGTATAATTATATATATTTATCACATTGGCTTATGAATGGTGAATAGTCCTACGTAACGGTTGGGCAATCCGATAATATGGTTAATAAATTATTCCAAGAGCAAGGGAAGTGAGCTCGGGATCTTAGGGCACCCCGACACGGATAGGTTAGGTTCGAAGGAGATGAAGTGAGCGAGAGCGAACGAACTCAGCGCCCGTTATCTCCTTTATGTTAGATTACTTTAGACCCTGCAGACAGATATAGGAGCCGCAGCGGGGCTATGAAGAGAGTGGGGCTTTACCTAATATATCTATGTCCTTACATACAATAGATTTTTATTCCGGTAGTGTGTCCTCTTGGGACGATAAAATCCAATTTACGCGGGTGAAGCAGCGGGCGGAAGCTATTTCCACATAAATTTACCTCATAAATAATATGACGCTCATAATCCTTAAAAGGTTAGGCAGGCAGTATAGCTCGTAGTAGTACAAGTATACGCATACATTTCCTGAACAGGGCGCAGTCACCTAGGGCCCTACCATTAGCTCTTAGAGCAAGGTTATTTCTATTGTGTGTAAGGGACATCTATGCCTTGTTTAGGTACGGTGTGTATGACTTGTATCATATGGTAGGGCTCCTTGTACTGAGAATTTTTTAAGACGACGACTAACGCCAACGACCTTGAGGGAACAAAACGCGCACTCGTTTCACACCCGCACCTCCCAAAATTTAGTAGATTTTTGTACTTTCCTTATTATTCTATGACTTTAAAAAAAAGCCTCAGATCAAAATGTAGAAAATTAAATTGTCTTTGAGATGGTGTCGATTTTATTAAAATACGCCCAGCAGTTTTGGTGCGATTGTCGTGTTTTTGTCCGTTTTGTTTTAGACGTAACTTTACAAATTAATTACACTATGTTATACGAATACAACTCAAATTTTTTTTAGATCAAATTATTAAAAAAATGGTCTAATGTAATATATATGTTTTCCAAAAAACTACGTGGAGTTGTTTAGACGTAATTCTCATTTTAAAATCAGTTTCTCAGGGATATCTGCGCCTTAAGGAAAATTTAATAAAACACTTTCCCCGAACTTTTCTTGTGAATATTTGGGTATACAATATGGCAAAAAGCCGCCGACCTTCTGATTAGACAAAGGCTTTCTTTAGATCGATAATCCCACTATCACATTCACTTCTCACGTTTCCCCGATACTGCTAAGACTTGACCTGATAAGATAATTATTTGATAATTCACTGTATCGCGACATTCACTCGTGGTCACTAGTGGGTATTTTGGTTCGGACACGGGCACCTAACGCGAAGAAAGAAAACTTGGTTCAAATAAATTGCACTAGACGGCGTGATAAGCTTCTATATTTTGTTATTGAGTTATTAAGATTTTCTACAGATGATCATAAAAAATATGTACTTGTTTAATTAACTTTCCTAAGCACAAAATTAAGCAATATTGGGAGAATATTTGAATGGATCATTTAAAATTGATTCCAATAGATGGCGCGGTTTTAAATTTCTGAGGCATTTACTCGATTTTTTATTTGTTCTGTAACACAAACTGTAAAAACGTGCAGAAAATACTAAAAAAACAAATCGTCGCTGTGTTAAAAAAGGGATTCACGAACCGAGTAAATCCTTTTACTTGCAAGTCGCTGCTAACACCATCTATATCCGTGGAATGGAACCGAACGCGATTGATGTTCTTAGAAAAATACTCACTTTAATCAGACGAAAAACGCTATTTACGTCGGCACGGTTACTTTGTATGGGATGAGGCATCTGTGTGCTAGTATTATATTATCTGTAGTTCGGACAAGAATGCTCGAAGCGCGAAAATTATGTTTTGATTCTGATTATTTATTTTTTAAGCTTTAATCGTCTCATTTATCATACTCCGAAAAAACGTGACAATCGAAAATATATATGCATATTATTTAACCTTTCTGCGTTGTTAATAAATGTAATCAATATGGATAAGACAAGTTGATTACATAAATTACCTACTGAGCAGACCAGTCATTGTCGGTGCATTCAAATATAAAAAAATAAGTGTGGGACACAACTCAGACAGAATTGTGTCCCACAACTAATTTCTCAGTAATGCAATGTAATAGTGCTAACACACGTCCGGATTTGGTACGGCCGGACCACGGATTTGTGTCCCCAAACACGAACGGATTTGTGTGCCGCCCAAAAACCCACTTTTAACCACCCCCCGGTCGGGCCGTACCAACTACGACCAGCGTTAAAAAGGTGCCCGATTTATGGGAGATCTACTGATTTTGGTTATTGTCTTCGGATATTTTTACATTCAACTTAGTCATAAATAAAAATGGAAAATAATGGTCTAAATACGGCAACACTAGGATTTCTGCTATGTACCATAACCGAGCGTGTATAAACGAGAACAGATTTGTGGACGGAGTCAATCCAGCCGTACCAAATCCGGACGTGTGTTAGCACTATAACATCTAAGCAATATGAATGGCGTCAATCCGATCACTTAATGAGGCGTTTGAGATACTTTCTGCTGATAGAAACGTGTAAGCCGAAAGAATATCTTAAGTGAAGTAAAGTAGGTACGGTACCTACCTATAGATGTTACACACATATTTTTGATCTCACTTGAATACCTTCCAACTCATCTATACTATAATAATAATATTATAAAGAGGAAAGATTTTTATTTTTGTATGTAACGAATAAACTTAAAAACTACTAAACCGATTTCAAAAATTCTTTCACCGTTGGGAAGCTACACTATCCCCGGGTGACATAGGCTACTTTTTATCCCTGTATTCCCACGGGAACGGGAATTACGCGGGTGAAACCGCAAGGCGTCCGTTAGTATTAAATAATATTCTGACTACAGCAGCTTACCTGTGCAAAAGTGCGGAACTGTCGAAAAGATGATCAAATCGCATGTCCCCGACCTTTAGGGAGCCGGGTCCGTTGCGTAGCAACGTGCCGCGAAGCCATGTCGGAAACTCACCTAGGGAAAAACAATTTTAATATTACAGTACTTAATTATAGATGATTGTAACAAGTAACTTCAAGCTCTAGACAAAGTTCTATCAAAGATTGTCATCTTGTACCAAAGGGATTTACCACATGAAATATCAGAAGCGCATGTAAATCCATACTTAGGGTTCGCCCTGTAAATCCTGTGATCGTTTTTCAAGGGTAATATATAAAAAAAAACTGTAATCCTCCATTAAGGTTCCCCTAGTAGACAGCACGAACTATTTTGTGCGCGAGGTTAAAATGCATGCTACCTCATCCGCAAACACGTGCGAAAGAGTTTGATGCTGTGATGAGCAGTAAGAAGCTAGTTCGCGTACGAATTAGCACTTCTGCAATTTTTTTTCGAAATGTATGATGATTTAGGACGAAATCTTTGGGAGTCCAGATATCATGAAAAAACTACTAAATCTATATTTTCAAAATAAAATTATTTGCATTGTTGAATTACTAATCTATCCCTGTATGGAGGCCGTTTTGCAATTTTCTATCTTCTTACGGTATTTATTGCCGCCCAAAGATGAAAGATGCGTTAAAATTTGTGTTGAAATACGGAACTTTCGACGCTCATAACTTTTAAATATATTTATTTTACTTTTTTGTTTCCATACAGGGCTAGATAATGATGAGACGAATTGATATAATTTTTTTTTTATCGAACAGTGGACTAATCGCCAGACTACGTTTGTATGCAACAATGATCGACTAGTGTGACCTTAATTTTGACTATGCCAAAACTCAACACATCTCCTTGCATGCAATTTGCAAGACAGTTTTCTGTTCACATAAATATGTACATATTTTAGTCTTTTAACAATCAATTTCTCTGATAAAACGTCACTTTGTATAGTCTAGAGTCTGTGGTTGGTATGGTATGTGTACCATACCAACCAAAGACTCTAGACTATGAACATAAGTTGTCTAGAAAACCACACAATCGGGTGCATATGCATAGGTATGGATTGTAGAGGTAACCGCAGTGCACTGTTGTGGGTTTGCAAACACGCCTCGGATTACAAACACGGGCAAGCTCAACGAAATTTACTGTCACGTGGAATCGATTGAAAAATTAATAAAAACTCAAGAAAAGCAGCATCTATTACAAGAATGTTGAAAGAGAATTCCATAAACAAGATTGTTTATATTTTGTACTAGCTGGATCATAAATAGCAATGTAACAAGTTCTACGTATATATTTTTGCCAATCCAGACGTTCGCAAAAAAATAACAATAATATAAACATAACGTATAGTCAGGGTAATTACGAGTATTTTATAGACGGGGAACCATTACTTTATTTAATTTAGCAGCAAATAGAGTTGCACAAAATAGGTCAGCCGTTTTTGAACATACAGCAAAGTACCTACCTACAGTATGAAATTGAGTGACCATCTAAGAAGTCGGATTTGACAGGTTATGCTCGTACATAATTAACCCCTTAATGCTTCATCGCCAGCGGCGTACAGATGCCGGATCCGATTAATGCCAGTTAAGGGGTTAACCGAATCCGGCATCTGTTTTAATTGTTTTTCTATTATGTCTGTAATTACGCCGGATGAAGCAATAGGTTAAACTTTTACGAATGATACTTGTTGTTATAGTTTTTGGGTAACAAAGTAATTAATTAGGATTATAATTTTTATTTTTAAAATTATCACGGCATGTTAAATGAGAAACGTCTTCGGACTTCTTAGATTGTCACAATTATAAGACATGATTATTATTATTTAAAGTTGTAGTTAATATGCAGAATGCAAATTATTGCCAAGTGATTTATTTAACATTTGTCCAAAAGTTTTGATTTACTGCCTTGGTGATGGGATTTTCCATCGGACTCATAAGAAAAATAGGTAATGTTAAATGGAAAACTCTCCCCCACAATCCAATTATATGATTAATCTTGGTTTAATCTGAAATCTTCCTTCATTCCTGATCAAACAATAACAACGAAGCGTCTATGCTATTTCTAAACTTGGCTGACATACTAACCATTGATAGTCTAGATTTAGAATATTAAATTAGCTAGCATTTACATAGAGCCCACATCGTATTCTCATAGGATAAATACAAAAGTCTACTAATGTGATTAGCCCCATTTTTGCATCACAACTAGATCACCAATCCCGCAAATCCGCAAATGCGGAATCCCGCAAGTTTTTTGTGGCATCAGAAATGCGGTATTACTCATGCATATTTAAGAAAAAATGGGCACAGAAGACGTTCCAATGATTTATTATACCCCCAGCAGAGCCTCATTAATAAGAGATTCAACAATTTTCCCATGGAACTCGTGACTTTTCTATAGAAGTTGTATGGAACATAATTTTGATTTTATTTTTTAACTTGCATAAAAAAAATGGATTTATCTTTTGTGTTGTGTGAATCCTGCATCGGAATGGAACGTAATAAACATCAATTAAATTCAAGTACTCTATGCCATCGGCGGACAACCATATATTTTTTTTATTTGAAGAGGTTTTTTTTTAATAAATAAATATTTAGACATTTAAATAAGACGAGAAGAAATGTGAAGAAATAACAATAAAAAAATATTAGGTTTTATAAAAAAAAACTATAAAAACAAAAATTAAACTCCATTCCGCATTTCCCGCTGGATCCGCAGGATTGAAGACCTCAATCCCGCAATCACGATTTTGATGCGGGTTTGGATTCTCTAACCACAACTAAATCTACGCAGTCAATCAACCTATGAAATTGGCTTAACCGGAGAGTTTATGCGTCTAGTGTTAGTTAAAACGCACAAGTCTGCTGCAATGCAACTAGGCTACTAATAATAACCTCTATCAATTTTGTATCTGCTGTTGAGGGGCATTCGCCGGCTAGACTGTTGGACAGACCGACGCCGACGACCTTAAAAATATTTTACAGTACATTGGTACATACCTGTCATCTTTCCTTCTATAGGTTCCTCGACCTCCTCCTCACAGGATCGGAGCCACACGGAGGCATCACAGTTAGGATACAACTTCTCTTCTGTGGCAGCCATATTTGCTAGAACTAGACACTTTAGTTATATTATGCGGCCAAAATAAACACGCGACCAAAAAACGCACGTCATTTGTTTTAATTCCGCCGGTTGAGTCGTTAATTAGTTAAGGTTTTCATGTAATTTTCGTAATTAAATATGAATGTCACTCAAATATTTCAAAACTTCTTTTCATACATAGAAAATGTGTGTAAACGCTTTTCACAAAAATCTTTCAGAGAAAATTCATTGAGGTAATAATGTACTAGAAAAGTTTGTTTAGATGAAAAGTTTAGGTCGAAAATTGACATCTATTAAGAATTATAAAAAAATATTCAACAAATAATATATCAAGCATCTTTTCATTTAATATAATTTACAGTTTTTATTTAAAAATTCCTTTACCCCACCAACATTTTGATCAAACATTCGTGATTTGAAAACACCTACAATGAAAAGTGCGAAAAAAATATGAAAAAAAATATCTACACGTTTACCACTTATTTGCAAGATGAAAAATCAGACTGAAAGAGTAGAGGTGTGCATCAGATTTTTATTTAAAGTGCAGTAATTGAAAATCTTCTACTTACTTCATTAAAATTCAACCGGCTTCGTTAATAAAATGCCAATAACCTATTCGTTTAACACAATGATTGAGTGATGAAAATTCTGTTGGTAAACAAAATGCAGATAGGCTCTCGAAAAGACAATCTTTTCCAAAAATAAATTTCAATTTAGACCAAAAAATAATACGCGAGCTTTTGGCCGGCGACCAACAGTTCAATAATTTTTTGCACCACAACAACCACGACCTTCAACGAACGTGCCCGAAAAACAGCGTACTTACTTCAACTGCACAGAAATCCTAAAGTACAGCACTATAGTTTCGTATTTAGAATATATTTGAATTTTGAATATAGAGCAAAATGTTTTTTTTTTGTTTTGACGCGTGTGGTCGCGGCAGCCGCAGTATTCAGACTGTAGGGGTTGAGTCAGACTCCCGTAGTGCTCGAGTGACCTTCACCGTCGTAGTCGGCTGCGCGGTTCGACGTCTACGACTCGCAAAACCACAGTGCATTAAAACATCACGTACACTCGCTCTTATATTCACAGTTGCCGAAATTGAGATAATGACTCGCTTGTTGTTTCACGCGGCGATGCTTGAACTTTTTTTTTTAATCTATTTTTCTGATAATTTTTAACAAAATCAAATATTTTTTGTCCTACCACTAACTAGCTTTAACATCAATTCATTCAGTTCTTAAGTATCCCATTGAAAACAATAAAACCTCCCTTTACGAATTTTGAAGCGACGCGCGACGAAGCATCCAAATAAACAATTTTATTTGAATCAAATTTTCTACAGCTTGAACATACTTGAACATTTTCTGGCAAAACAATAAAATTAACATTTACTACTTTCATATCACAAATCTTAATAATTACTATAAAAAATCATTGATTGAAGTCTACTTATAAATTGTGACCACCTCAAGATAATCCTTTGATCCCACTATTTTCTTTCAGGCGAAAAATTAAGAATTGTGTCTTAGTTTTCCTCCTCCCAAATATCGAATACTCTCATAATTTGACCTTATAACTCCTTTGAGTATTTTTTAATATTTATATTTATTGTTTAAATTATCAGACACAGTCTCAACTCACGAACACGGCTCTACTCCATTTACACAAGCTTTATATTATCTTGTTTTTGTATGTTGCGTGTCCGAAATTAAGTAATAATCGATTTTTCAAGAAATATCTGACATCCGATTAAGCTGAAACTTGGTGTAGATTTTTATTTATTTATTAAAACTTTATGTACAATGGTGATGCTGTCAAAAACGGAAAGGAAACATCGTGAGGTAACCGGCATGTCCTAGAACCAAAAATTCGAAGACATGTGACATCCACCAACCCGCACTGGGCCCGCGTGGTGGATTACGGCCCATTCTTTCTCACAGAGGGGAGACCTGTGTTCCAGCAGTGGGAACATTAATAGGCTGATGATGTGTGACGTGTGTACAATGTTGATACATAGGCGGACTTATGCAGCAAGGCATTCTCTACCAGTCAGCCTTTGGGTTAAAAAGGACACAACAGTGATAGGGGTAAAAAAATATGAACAAAAATTAAATTCTAAAACAATAGAGTAATAAATACCAAATAGTATAGTAATAGGCAATTTTGTAGATTTAGGATTTTTTGAGGGTTTAATTTTGTAGTTGTAGGTAATTTTGCAAAATAATAAAATAAATACTATGGAACTGGTCTCATGATGGAGCCGGAAGGAGGCCATAACAACTCCTCAATCAGACAAGATAGCACCATCGTGTTTGGGCTCAATCGACTTTTATTGACAAGTGATATTACCTTTCGTACTTTTAGATAAATAAAAAGATTTGAATTTATTTTTACAAGTGCTATAAAATTTATGCTGAACATTTTTATCCAAAAGATGTCAGCAAGCACGAACATACAATCAGACACACCTAACATAGTTATCAATAGATAAAATTATTTTAAGCTTCTACATGAGTGGCTTACTCAGTAGGCATACAATTTATTAAATATATTAATAGGTAGGTAACAGAAACTATCACGTGTATCAGCCAGTAGGTATATTTTGGTTCTTATCATATTTATTGTTTGTACTCAGAGATTTTTAATAAAGCACATCAGTGAATAGCATCTATGGTATCCAGGGAGCCCCACAGTCGTTTAGTGTGACTACAAAACGTTAAAGAAGAAAAGAAAGAAATAGTACATTATGGTACAAGTGTGTAATGTTGGTGATTACCGCTGAGGCGCCATTGAGACCCGAGCCGTCAGGTGAGGGTCTTAAGAGAGCCTAGGACGGTAATCACCAATACACACTTGTATCATACGACGTTATTCAACACACTTGTGAAGAAAATAATACAAAAAAATCATTTTAACAGTGAAAAGGAGTAGTGAATTTTTTATCGCAATTGCGGGAAAAATTTATCAGTTTTCCTATGCGCGCGCATCTAGCAACCGCGATCGGCAATAGACTAAAATAATGAGGTTTCTTCTCTTTTGGTTTTTCGCGGATAGCGTTTTAGCCACGTACAAAATGGAGAATTACAAGTTTTCTTTATTACAGAGAAAAAACACAAAAGTTATATTTGAGTGAAAGTTTCATTTATTAAACACGTACAAGTTGAAATTATCTATTTAAATACGAAGTTGCATGAAATGAGCACGCAATAGGTACATTAATTTATTTGCACTATTGAGCACGACCTTTTTTGTATCGAAACTTTTTTAAGAAAAAGCAACTCAGCAGAAAAAAAACTAACTCACTTGTGAATAATAGCAATGAAAAAGTCACAGTTTGAGTACAGGTGTCATTATGTGCTTATTTGCGGTGAAATTAGAGCCACTTTATGAACAAGTGTGTTAAAATGTATTTAATTGCCACAAAACGAAATACAACCATTACACAACAAGAACAGTGTTAGTAGATTTGGTTAAAATTTCCATTATGGGCCGTTGATTTTTGGCGCGGGGAGAGTGGGGGGAGGAAGGGGGGCGGTTTGTCTACTCCCCTGTACTATTCCCACCACTCGGAGCCCCATGGTTATGGAGATATCAATGGTTAAAGTTTTCAGATTAGTATAAAAATTTCCATAAATGTCCATTTATTAAAGGGGCGGGGTGAGTGGGAGGGAAAGGGGATAGGGGGCTACCCCACTATACCATCCCCACCCCACGTAACCCCATGGTTATGGAGATATCCATGGTTAAAGTTTTTACGATTACTATTTAACCAACAAAGTCGACCTATTTCTGTCTGCAGGGTCTAAAGTAACCTCCAGAAACTCCAGAGCTCGCTTCGCTCGCTCTTGGACTAATTCTCATTTTTTTACTTCACTAATAATTATATTTTAGTAAAATGGAAATTTTTACTCTAACCTGAAAACTTTAACCATGGATATCTCCATAACCATGGGGCTCCGAGTGGTGGGGATGGTACAGGGGGACAGCTAAACCTCCCCCCCTTCCACCCCCACCCTCCCCGCACCAAAAATCGAAGGCCCATAATGGAAAGTTTATCCGTAGATTTTGAAAACAAAACCATTAACGATAGTGTTAGTAGTTCTTAAATTACGTTAGAAAAGTAAAAGAAAAGAAAAAGAAATCGAGTATAAATAAAAGCAGATGCATGTCGTGGTTGTGGCAAGAAGGCTTTCGCTCAGCATAATGCTGTACCGTGGGGGACCCACAGCTCGGCGCTGATTTTCAGTGGTACGGAAGCCAAGGTCTGTAGCGCATGTAAAAATAGATACAAAAACATTAAAAAAAAACAGTAGGATATTTAAAATAAACTATTTAAACATATTTTGTGAATAAAAGGAATGCAAGTATCTGAAACACCGAGGCATATACGGCACAAGATTGTTAAAACATTGTTTGTTGGGGTCTTGGGTTCGGTTCTCAGAACGGGAATAGTGCTATTGGATGTCATCATCAAATTTATCAGTAGAAGCCTGGCGTTTTGAAATTTACGGTATGATACCCCTGTGTGTGCCCTGTGCCCCAGGATGATGGTCCAGGCAGTCCTGGTCTCTATCCGAATGTTTGATTGCTGTTCCATCGGACTATGAGGCTGAGGAAACAGAGAGAGCACATGTATTTGCGCATATACCTGTGCATTTTTTAGGGGTTCCGAACCGGAAGGGTCCAAACGGAGCCCTATTGCTGTCACTCACAGTATAAGCATCTTGTTGACCCAAAGCCATACAAATTGTATAAAAATGTTTTTAAGAGGGGCTGCCACACAGAAAAAGGAAAATGTTTTTAAGAGGGGCTGCCACACAGAAAAAGGGGAGCGAGTAAAAATATTGATCCGATTGAGTGTGGTATCGTTGTTTAGAACTTATTGAGTAGATAAATATTGTATTTTTTTTTCAATTATGTTGGTATACAGAAGAAAGCGAGCCAGTCAATTTTTTTTTTCAATATTTTGTTCCGAAGAAATTTTTAACTTGTGGTGATAATGTTTATTATTACGTATAAAATCACATTTTTCTTTGAAATTCCCTCATTTTTTCTATTACTGCCAAATTGATTTTGCCGTCTGCTACGGAACCCTAAATATGCGAAGTCCAATACGCACTTGGCCGGTTGTTTTTTAAATAAACTACGCGATGTAATGAAATCTATCACGATAGAAGAAAGACAAAAAAAAATACCTTTATTTCCCAAAACAACAAACAACGTTGCACAATTTTACTAAGTTTCGTAGACAGGCACGTCATAAGGTTGCAACCCTGCACAGTTATTCCACAGGTTTGCAGTTTGGCACTTACAAGGTTTGCAAGCTTGCACAGTTTTAAACAGTTATGTAGGTAGGCACTAAAAGGTTGAAAAACGGAACTGATTCATCCTGTTCCCCGTACTAGTTTAAACTGTACTATGTTGAACAGTTTGCCTCGATCACCACACAGGTACCTTTAGTGTTCACAAGTGATAAAAACATATTATTTTAGAAAAAACATTTCGTAGACCAAACAAAGTACAGCAGATGTAAAAAATTAGGGTAAACGTACAAAAATGGAGTTTATTATTTCTGTCTTTGTAGGTAATTCTTGAAATTGACATAGTTTACGTAAAATATTTCGATGCTCTGTTTCTTTACACAAAATATAGTTGTTTGCAATATAATTTACTTGAAAAATAATTTAAAATAATGAAAAATGAGTTTTGGGTCGGAAATGTACCGCTTATCACAAAATACGGAGTGTACTTGTGTGTGGGTGTTTGAGTGTGTGTTTGTGCTGTTGTTGTTTGTGTATGTGATGTAATAAGGTAACTCATTTAAATATCGACTTTTAAAATTTATTCAGTAAAATCATAGTTCAGTGATGTTAGAAGTTTAAAGAGTTCAGTTTTAAAATCATTACTATTAAGATGGTGAACTTTTATGGTCTTTGATATTTTATTATAGAGAAATGGTCCAAGGAAACTTATAAATCTTTGCGCAAAAGAAGTTTTACAGCGAGGCACGGAATATACAATATCTTGCCTTCTTCTTGTCGCCAAGTTGGGTTGATTTTTATGCTGACTTAATAATGTGGCCTTAATAAATAGCTGTCTTATGGCGTAACTAAATCTTTTGTGAGTCATTATCTTAAGAACTACACGCTGCACTCGTTCTAAACCAATAAGAACAGTCTTGGAAGCAACCCCCTCCTCATGCTGTTATAGCATAAGTTATAATGGACTGGCATAAGAAAAATATACTAACAAGGATAAGTTTGGTGGACAAAAACTAGGTATATTTTTAAAGATGTATTGAAGTTTCATAACTCAAGCTTTAAGGGTTGAGATATGTTCTTTCCAGTTTAAATGCTGATTAATGCTCACACCTAGGTATTTGATTGCAGATGTTTTGGAGATTTCATGACAAGGGCAGTTCCCCGAGATATTACATAAGTGGGTCTTTATTTGAATAATGTTAGGAGGTGGTTGACTGTTCTTTGTTAAACTGTCTGTACTAAGAAACTTTGCTGTACTGAGTGTAACCAGTCTGAGACAATTCCAATGCCCTCTGTAGCCATTTCATTTGCTTCTTGCTATGTTTTGCCGCTAAATAAAAGAGCTGTATCGTCAGCGAACGCGAAGACTTGGCCCTGCTTTAACGGTAAATCACACAAGTTATTCCCATATATAAGGAAAAGCGTGGGTTCCATAACACTCCCTTGGGGCACACCGAAAGTTATGCTCTCCAGCTCACTCATGTAGTTGTTTATTCCAACACATTGTGTTCTATTAGACATATAGTCTGTAAAAAGTTTAAGAGCTATTCCACGGATTCCCAGATGTTCCAGTTTTGCAAGGAGCAGGGGAACCGAGACCGTGTCGAATGCTTTTGCTAGATCCAGGAACACCCCTATGGTTTTCTTCCCGGAATCCAGGTCATCAACAATGGCATAAGTTAGGTTTTTTATAGCATCGTTAGTGGACTTGTTTTTTCTGAAACCGAACTCATTGCTTGAGAGTAGTTTCTGAGATTGAGGTAACGAATTAGCCTACTGTTCATAACCTTCTCAAGAAACTTAGATAAAGAAGGGAGAAGCGATATTGGCCTGTAATTCGAGACACAGTCTTTGTACCCCGCCTTATGGATAGGAATTATTAAAGCCTTCTTGAGGGCTTCGGGAAAAACACCCATCGACTGCACATGCACTGATTGCATATCATTGTTATGGGCCAAGCCAGTGCATCCACGAAAATAATAGAAAGTTAGAGAGTTTATTGAAGATGAAAAGGTTGTCTGTAAGAGATTGCCCTGTGCGATAAGACTGCCCATTGTACACTTTTCTTTATAAATGTGTTGCCCTGTAATTATTTAAGTGGTGTACAATAAAATATATAATAAATAAATGGAAAAATTAAAAGCCGACATATCGGCTTCTAAAATCAAATTTACCTCGGACTTTATACTTAAATTAACATATGTATATGATACTTATCTTAAATGAACTTACATAACTTATCTTAATAAATTTTCCAGTAGGTATGAACGTAACTACTAGAATAATAATTAAGATAAAGAAAAACTTATCTTAATAACTTTTCTAGGTACTACACCTACATACCTACAAGAAAATTAATTATGATAAGTCAGCTTAAATCGTAATTGCTAAGCCTAAATTAAATAGTTCGGATTAGATAGGCAATGGCTCCGGTTTCCTAGTCTAGCTTCATGTTTTCTCTAATAGACACAAGACTGTATCATTAGAAATAGGTTAAAATTACGGAATGTATCTATTTCGTTTAGATTATCTATTGCATCAACTTTGATAATTCGCTAAAACTGAATTCAATACTTAACTTTTCAACTGCATTTTTATACAAACAAATACCTACTAACAATGATATTCAAATAAACAGATATGTTATGAGCGTGCGCATTGTGAAGACTTGAATAGGTCACAATTGTGAACTTTAGTCTTTAGTTTATGTCACGCATGGCGAAGAGCGACACGCTTTGTTGAAACAAAAACAAAATAAAAAAATGCCAGCGTGTGTATTTAGAAATTGTACCAATTATGATACCAAAGTACATAAAACAGAAGGGATCTCATACCATATGTAAGTACGCAATACGCCTCAATTTACTAATTTATTTCATTTTTTTCCTAATATTCTGATATTTTGAGGTTAGAAAAAGATAACAACATTGGTGGTCAGAATAATGTTTGTTTACATTCACACGCAAGTGACAAACATTAGCTGTCTCTTTTTTTCTTGTTGGTTTTATCAAGCCATCCCTTTCGACTTGTAGTGAAATGTCAGATGAATGAAAAGTGTGTGTGCGGAACACTTTTTTCAATTGTTTTGTGAGTGTATAACGAATCTGTTTATTTGAATATCATTGCCTACTAAGTTCTCACGATCTTAGATAAAAATTATTAAAAAAAACGAATAATAAAAAAATCTTACGATAACCGCGCCAAACACAGAGAACTGTCAAAATTGACATTATAAACGAAACTAAGAAAAGTGTATCTGGCCAGTAAACTGATAAGAAATTGCCAGCCAGTATTAGGACGAAGTTTCCAATTAAAACTTTTTGGGCCTGTTACAGACAAAGACGGAATTAATGACCGCGATACAAAGGAATATGGTTATAATGATAACCATACCATCTATATTGCTTTTTAACAGGCTTATTAATCCACCATTGTTTTATTTTAAACTGACTGACTTGACAGTTGTTGTCCTATCCAAAGTTCAAAATCGTATAGCGGAAAGGAAAAAAATACCACCATTACTTCCGAAATCGTTCCAGCCAATCGGTCATGTGATGCACTTTTCAACGAATAGCAATCTGGTCGGCTTCCAGTCTTACCGGATTCAGCTGAGTACCAGTGTTTTACATGGAGCGACTGCCTATCTGACCTCCACAACCCAGTAACTGGGTAAGACGATACCCCTTGGCAAGACTGGTATCAGATCTCAAGCTTCTGACTACCTTTAATTACTGTCAATGATCTTCAAATGACAGCCGGGACCAACTGCTTATCGTGCTTTCCGAGGCACGGAGGAATCTCGGTATGTCGAAATGGTCACCCATCCACGGACCGACCTCGTCAAGCGTTGCTTAACCTTGAAGATCGACCCGTGCGGTTGTTATTAATCAACCACGAGCTCCTCACTTTTCACGCACTTTTCAACGAATAGCGTTTAATTTTTATTTATAAATATTCCTCAGGTAGTCTGGGAACCACTTAGCATACAGTTAGTTCAGCAGCACCATAAATAGTAGACAACCTTAAACTGCTTGCTCATTCTATTGGGAAATGATTCATCAGAGAAGTATTAATTACTAACAAAACCATCTGGGACCCGATGAAAATATAACAAGCATGCGCTTTGCATATCTAATTCATCGGGGTAGCCCAGTACGTGTTGTGGAAGGCTAAACATAGCACAGAATTAATCGTTAAATTATGTACTTACTAGTTCTGCCCGCGGCTTCTCCCGAGAAAGAGTATACTATACTACTAGATAAAAACTATCTTATGTCCTTCCCAGGGTCTCAAACTATCTACAAACCAAATTTCATCTAAATCGGTTCAGCGGTTTAAGCGTGAAAGCGTAACTAATAAACAAACTCACTTTCGCTTATAATATTACTAGCTGACCGGCAAACGTTGTTTTACCCTCGCACCCTTGTATAACCCCGGCAAAAGTAAATTGAGAATGCATTGAAATTATACATAACTTCGTGATTGAAGCATACTGAGTTTTTTTTTTTTAAGTTTTGCCTTAGGACGTTTAGTTAATAGTACTCGTATAACTTCAATTCTTAACGTTAATAAATTATTTTTTCAACACACTTGCTGATAAAGTGGCTCTAATTTCACAGCAATTAGGCACATAATGACACCTGTTATCAAACTGTGACTTTTTCATTACTATTATTCACAAGTGAGATAAAGAGTTTTTTTTTAAATTTATTGGGGGAGTTGGTTTGTTCTTAAAAAAGTTTCGATACATAAAAGATCGTGCTCAATAGTACAAATGCTACACATTTCATGCAACTTCGTATTTAAATAGATAATTTCAATTTGTACGTGTTTAATAAATAAAACTTTCACTTAAATATAACTTTTGTTTTTGTCCGTAATAAAGAAAACTTGAATTCCCCATTATGTACGTGGCCAAAGCCAAAAAAAAGATAACTCATTATTTTTAGTCTATGGTCGATCGCCATTGTTAGATGCGCGCGCATAGGAAAACTGATTTGCCCGCCATTGCGAAAAAAATTCACAACTCGTTTTCACTGTTGGAAATGATTTTTTTGTATTATTTTCTTCACAAGTGTGTTGAAAAACGTCGTATGATACACGTGTGTATTGATGATTACCGTCCTCGGCTTTCTTAAGACCCTCACCTAACGGCTCGGGTCTCAATGACGCCTCAGCGGTAATCACCAACATTACACACTTGTACCATAATGTACTATTATGTGTCAAAAGAAATCGTAACAGAAAAAATCAAGGGCACATAAGTCCTTTTTGTGGCATTCATAATTAATTCAAAATGGAGCCGTAGGTACTGCGACAATATAATATAATTGAACTATCATTACATATGGTTATAAATAGCATAAACATAAATCCATCAAAGTGATAAAAACACGTTATTAAATAATAATCTTATCATTTAATTTATGCTTAATTATGTCTCGATTAGCGATATAATTATACAGATAATTAAGCAAGATTGATTAGAGATCCACAGGGTTTGATTTTACAAAGATAATTTAGTTGTCCATCATCTAGACATGATTTACCGTCGTGTTTATTTTACAGAAGATGCATGAACCAATAGGAAAATATACTATACTGTGGTTTTTAATTTCGTAGACTAAACTGACAGCTGCCAATGACCTTATTTTTTTACCCGACTGCCGAAGGAGGGTAATGTGTTTATCAGTCTATGTTTGTTCCTATGTGGCGTTCTAGAGACCAAACGCGTTGGCCGATTTTGATGATTCTTAAGTCAATCGATTCGTCTTAACCATGCGTGTGTCACTGGCTACATTTAAATTGGAAAAGAAAAAATGGCGGATTTTGGGCGCCATTTTGTGGGGATTTTTTTTTCCCCTTCCAAACCCATCGTGTAGGGTATCAGAATAAAGGGTTTTAAGAGGTGATTTCAAAAATATATAATACTTATATGTTTAAATGTACCTAATTCCAAAA
Organism: Orthosia cruda; assembly: GCA_964057195.1. Lineage (NCBI taxonomy): Eukaryota > Metazoa > Arthropoda > Insecta > Lepidoptera > Noctuidae > Orthosia > Orthosia cruda. The sequence goes on from OZ059847.1 coordinate 9,338,114, forward strand.
AAAAAAGTTGGAAAAAAATACAAAATCAAAAAACCTGACTGCTTAAAAAGCGAACTAAAAAAACGTAAACAAGAAGAAATTTATGCTGTGCAGTCGGAGGATACATATTCGCGAGCTGGCTGACCAAAACCAGATGTATCGTCCGACTGCACAGCATGAATTTTTAAATGTTGCAAGCGCGGAGCATAGTGTTGTAGGTAAGGCTCAATCATGTGATTCATCGAATCGATGTGACGTTACTCCTCAATTTAATTTTACTAATTGGTATAAATAAATGTGTTATGAATATAAACGTAATATATTTAAGTATAACAGTATTCATACACACAGTACATAAACTTTAATAGTGTTAAATATGAAATCAACAATAAAATAAATGCGATCGGTAAAATTAAGTCTGACATAAATGAGTAGAAACTAAATAAGGGCAGATAGTTTCTTAACAAATGTAATTTATTTGCCGAGAAATAGTTTCATTTTCGATCTACTTGGATCACTCCTAGTGTGTGACAACCCACCAAATGTCAGTTTAGTCTACGAAATTAAAAATCACAGTATAGGTACAAAATAGAAAGTATACAGAAGGGCCACTCCCGCCGTTTCAAAAAATGACAGCTAAACTTGACAGATTCACTACGGTTGCTACTATATTGATTCCGAATTTAAAAAAAAGAGTTGGTTATATAAGTTACAAACATAAATACATCGATTCGTCTAAACATACATCATATCATGCTTACATGCCTTAGAGGGTAGACAGAGCATCAAATATCCATTAAATATCACGACGCCAAAAACGACGAAGATTGCAGGGTAATAAGACGTAACAATAGTGTAATAATGATCCCACTAAAACATTAAAATGTGAAAAGCACCAAGTTCGAAAAAAATAAAAATGTGAAAATAAAATATACAAAAGAACCTGACTGTTACACCTGTTACATCTTTGTAGTTCACTTCTTAAAGCGAACTAAAAAGATGTACTTAAACAAGAAGAAAGTTATGCTGTGCAATAGGAGGAAACATATTTGTGAGCTAGATGACTTAAACCATATTATTATGACATGTTTCATAGCCTTTTCCAATTTCGTCTATGGACTTAAAATAATTTATTATTTTCCTAGATATTGAATTTCTAACTTGTCATCTCTGGTAATCTTGAAAAAAATTATTTATTTATTTTTATAATCAATGTACACACACAGTTTAATACATAAAGACAACACATCAAGACAATAGAGTACAAGGGCACTTTTTTATGACCTAAAAAGTCATAAAATTTTTAAAAACTAAAGAAAACTAAAAACTATAAAAATAAAAGAAAAACGAATTTAAGTAATTAATTTAAAGTATATTTGGTCTGTAACAATTAATAAAGATAACCCAAACCCAGCCAATGCAACCTCGTTTCAGTACTTTATGTATGAATGACTTGACAAACTGCCGCACAAAGTAATCATGACAGCCGCGACTGAGCTCGGTCCAATATTGCCCAATATTCCCTGTAAAATCGCAATGTCAATGTGTGTGTGCAAAATGAAGCTTTGTTCGTAGTGGCCTCTGTCTGCGGCGCACCGCCGCTTACGTACTTTGTGGTATAGGTAGGTACCTACTTAATTTCAATTATCGATTAACAACTTTTATGAGCCTAACTGAAATGTTAGCCTCATTAAGCAAACATACACGCGTGGATGTGGAAGATGGACATCAGCCATCAGCCATCAGCCCGAAAAACATTATAAATAAAAAAACTGGTAAACTCACAAACATCTATCGATAGTAGAGTTACAGATATATATATTTTAATATTCAATATTATTTGTTTATGAATGTGAATAGTTGAATACAAAACTTCAATAAGTACTTCACTTGTATTATGCAAAATTGACAATCATATTTACTTTACACTTATATATTAGCCTTTGCCAACTTAGTTATTTTTAGGGTTACGTACCCTAAGGTTAAAAACGGGACCCTATTACTAAGTCTCCACTGTCTGTCACCAGGATGTATCTCATGAACCGTGTTAGCTAGACGGTTAAAATGTTCACACGATATGATGTATTTATGTTGCCGCTATAACGATAAATACGCTATAAAAACAGAATATAATAAATATTTAAGTGATTACGCTAGTCCGACTCGCACTTGGCCGGTTTTGTACCTCGATGTCGCTTGTTGAAGTTCACAAGTAATGTCATCCTTATCACGAAAACAACAACAAAAAAAATAGCGCGTGCATCGTACACGTGATAGAAGCGATATACTTCTTAAGATTTGGTGTGAGAGCTTGAAAGAGATACCTATACTTTTTCTCTCTCATGTAAGTACTTGGACTTATAGTTAGTTTATTAAAAGTGTTTGCTCCATTAGTGTAATTGATTAAATGCGTTCCAGTGTGAGGATAAACGAATAAATAAATATATGTAACGAAATGTGCTCTAAACGTAACGCATCCTTAAAATTTCAGTCTCAATTCTAATTCAATAGGGATGTTGTCTAGGTAGAAAAACGGCCAATTGCGAGTCGGACTCGCGGACGAAGGGTCCCGTACCATTATCGCAATATAAATATTTATTTTTCAACACACTTGCTCATAAAGTGGCTCTAATTTCACCGCAATTACGCACATAATGAGACCTGTTATCAAACTGTGACTTTTTCATTACTATTATTCACAAGTGAGATAAAGAGTTAAGAGTTAATTATTTAGAGTTGCTTTGTTCTTAAAAAAGTTTCGATACAAAAAAGATCGTGCTCAATAGTAAAATGGAACACATTTCATGCAACTTCGTATTTAAATAGATAATTTTAACTGGTACTTGTTTAGTAAACAAAACTTTCACTTAAATATAACTTTTGTTTTTGTCTGTAATAAAGAAAACTTGAAATTCCCCATTTTGTACGTGGCTAAAACGCTATCAGCGAAAAGCAAAAAAAAACATAACTCATTATTTTTAGTCTATGGCAGATCGCCATTGTTAGATGCGCGCGCATAGGAAAACTGATTATTTTGCCCGCCATTGCGAAAAAAAAATCACAATTCGTTTTCACTGTTGGAAATGATTTTTTAGTATTATTTTCTTCACAAGTGTGTTGAAAAACATCGTATGATACACGTGTGTATTGATGATTCACCAACTTTACACACTTGTACCATAATGTACTATTATTCTGTTTTTAGTATTTGTTTTTATAGCGGCAACAGAAATACATCATCTGTGAAAATTTCAACTCTCTAGCTATCACGGTTCTTGAGATACAGCCTGGTGACAGACAGACAGACAGACAGACAGACAGACGGACCGCGGAGTCTTAGTAATAGGGTCCCGTTTTTACCCTTTGGGTACGGAACCCTAAAAAACGATATTTCTATTTAGTCGTTCAGTGAGATTTTCAAATAATATTGGACCCGTGTTTTTTGTTTTATCAAACAAGTAAAATATGACAAAGATAAAGCGCATCAAAGTTGAGGAGTGACGTCACTTTGTCAGTATAAAGTGTAGCACACCGTGCCGGTTGCCGTGCCGTGTCCGTGTGGCCTGTGGGGTTTCCAGAGCCGGCTTAATTAACTCTGTCACCAGAGCTGGCCAAACCTCACACGAAAAGAAGAAGACGCACACCGTGACGTCACACTATATTTCAACGCACTGTATCGTCATAAACTTTTGTTTACGTGGCAAACGAAAAATTACTTGTCCAATATTTTAGGTTATCTAACTGACGGATTATTTTTTTTTTTTGTCAACTGCCCTATTATCGAGTAGACGCCTAAGAAGTTTCACTCCAACATTGGTTATTCCATAAACCACGTATTAACATTATTTTCAAAAAGAAATTATAAGCTATAAATAAATTCTTGTATCGATCGTGCACACCGACGCTACGCACCCTTTTGCAGCATTTTTACGGCTTCTGTATTTACGCTGTACTCATAATGTAGAAAATGAAATGCAATTTTGAACTCTATTAGTCGAAGCAGTTACAAAATGATAAGTCAGACTAGATACCTACAAAGTATTTTTTTTTAACTATCTTTTTAAACTGGTAGATACTAAATTTTATATAACTCGTCTATACAGCCCACAATTGAGCCCAAACACTCTCAACCACACGTCGTGTTTCCAGAGATATCCACGAGATGTGGTATCTTGTCTGGTTGAGAAGTTGCTATGGGCACCTTCCGGTTCTATCATGATACCAGCTCCTTAGTACCATATTATTTCAATGTTTTCAAAGAGGGCTATGATCAGAGTTTCCTTGCGTTATCGCATCAGAAATGAGGATATCCTCAGGAGAACCAAAGTTACCTCCATAGCCCGAAGAATTGTGAAATTTAAGTGGCGGTGGGCAGGGCACATTGCTCGCAGAACGGATAGCCGATGGGGCCGAAAAGTTCTGGAATGGCAACCGCAAACCGGAGGACGATGCGTTGGTATGCTTCCCACTAGGTGAACCGATGACCTGCTTAAGGTTGCGGGAATGCGCTGGATGCGAGACGCACGGGATCGTTCAATGTGGCGACCGATTCCGTGCGGCGAATGTGGGGGACACCTAAGTCCAGTAGTGGACGTCTCTCGGCTGAAATGTTGTAAGTACGTCAAGTTTCAGCTTAATCGGATGACAGGAAGAAAAAGGAAAAATGGATTTATACTTTAATAATTGCCGAACACGCATACATATATAAATACATCATGAGATAAGAACGATAGGCAAATCTAGTATCTTGACTTCGCTCGCGAGGTTGTCGACATGTGGGACTTAGCGATCATTGTACCGATAGTTGTGTCAACCAATGGCTTAATAGCCACGAGCCTCGACCAACACCTTAGGATTCTCTCGTTAGGCGGCTGGATCAAGAGCTTGATTCAGAAAGCAGTACTTCTGGACACGATTCGTATTATCAGGAGGTTCTTCTCTCTGGAGCCCTGACCGCCGCACCGGTAGCTTGGACCCTATTCCCGATACCGTTGGGTCTCTATTATTTAGTCCCATAAGAACCACCATGGAGAAGGAGCATTACCTTTCACTATATTTTTATTCTTCTCCTTTCTCTGTTATATATTTGATATGTATTAGTATATTATGTAATATTGTATGTATGTATTGTATTTTATTAAGTCTAAGTAATATTATTTTTGATATTTTGTACACTGACAGCCCTAAATTCTTCTCCTATCATTCAGTCCATCCAAAGGTTGTCTGTAAGAGATTGCCTAGTGCCATAAGACCGTCCATTGTACACTTGCATATTTGAACGTTTGTCCTGTATGTTTTTTGTGGTGTACAATATATACACCGTATATATTGTACACCAGATATAATAGATAGTATATAATAGATAAATAAACCAAACAATTTTCCGGGATAAAAAAGTAGTCTTTGGCATTCAGAAAGAATACTCAGCTTACAATAGTGAATAAGTTTTTTAATTTGGATCTTCCAAAGATTAATATTTACAAAAATATACCTAATGTTATTTTATTTTCTTTCAATCCTTCCAAAGGTCTGGTTGTTATCGTTGTTAGGGATAAGATCGCCATAAAATGAAGATTTTTGTATAAGAGTTGTGTAACTACATATTTTTCTAAACAATAAAAGCAATTTTATTAATTCCCGACGGAAGAAGGGGTGTTCTATGTTTGACGTGTGTACCTGTGTATTTTTGTACCTGTCTGTGGCATCATAGCTCCTAAATGGATGAACAGATTTTGACTTCATTGTTTTTGTTTGAAAGTTGACTTTGACCGATTTTCATCAAACATAGCTAAGAAACACTTGATGTGTTTCTTAGCTATGTTTGATGAAAATCGGTTCAGCCATTCTAAAGTTCTGGGCGTTTTACTGTTTCATTCGGGGTGTTTTCGCAAGTTATCGTGTCATAATTAGGTGTTCAATAGATTGTCGATCGAAGCGTGTCTACCACTAGATATATTGGGATTATTCTACTTGATGAAATTCTACTTGTCTACAGAGTGTAACGGTGACGAACATATTTTAAAAACGGCCTTTCCCCATGTAAATTTACAACTTTATCCAAGGAACTCATAATATGATAACAAATCCACAACATTTTTCATGCCGTTTCTGTTTGGAACGAAGCTAAACGTAAATAGTACAAGTACGGGATGAAACTCGGAGCCCTCGAATCGATCCTGACTGTGACATTGAAACCCCAGCGCCGCCGGCGCTTGGGGCCACTGTATCAACTATTCTGGGCTCGGCTCAAGCACAGGCGGTGGCGATTCGTAAGTAGAGTAGCACATAGCCACAAGCATTTATATCAAAATGTTTTTTTTTTTAAACAAGCTTTTATACTAAGAAAAGACAGAAAAAGAGCTCACTTGCGCCAGGCATGGCGAATCATTCATTTTTACCCAACCTTATCTCAGACTACTGGTTCCTTTGGTTTTTTTGCAAGAAATATATTTAAACACTAGCTGTGCTAGCGCCTACGCTCCCCCTTTTTTCTAGGGTCATCCATTCGCGGAGAATCTTAACCGCCATTCAAGTAATACTTCAAGTTACACACAATTTTTATGTATTAAATTTATCTACATTGGTTTCGTACATTTTACGTGATGCGTGCACAAATAAACAGACAAACAGATAAACAAACAAAATTTCCAAAAATGCTGGAAATGGGTTCTGTTGGTTATCTTTTAACACCATGGCTATTTATTTTATATTGTCGATGTACAAAATCGAATTTTATACAGATTTATTATAATATGTATAGATCTGTAGGTTTATACTAACCCGTGCCTAATTGGCTGTGTAAATGACCAGCTAAGTTAGATAATATATTCCCTCTTACTTAAAATATTCTACAAAAAAATATATACGATTTATTTCTCGAATCACATAATGCTGTATAGTAAGAAATGAAGAAATAAGACTGAGCACTAAAAATATAGTCCCTCATCTTCAAACATATTATCATAGAACACCGATCACTGAAACTTTGTGTACGAATCGTAGACGTCTTTTGTCTTATCACTCAGCGATGCCGCCGGCTAGTTATTGCGTAAAAGTCGTAGTAGCTGACGTAGCAGTTGGTCTACGAATCTTCGTAGCAAGGTCTACGAGGCTACGCTGCCTTTTTTACTTTGCGATATTATTTATTGACATTTTACTAGGGGGCCTACATACCCTTTAGTGCCGTAAATCGGTAAATTTCTAAAGCATACTCCTTAGTAACGGCTGGGTTAAAAGGTTTGAAAAAAATATATATTTATTATTGATTCATGTACATAATTTTGAACACAAGGTTTTTTCGTGTAACTAATAGTTTTGCTTTAAAAAAATAATTAACAACATGATATTTTTTCGCTACTTTTGGAAACTCCTCCAAAACGACTTGGATGTTAAAAATATTTTTACACAGAAAAAACTATGGCTGGAATTTCTTCATAACTAACATAGCATATGTAAATCATAAAATATTTTGCAAACAAAACTGTTCAAAAGGAGGTTCAATATTGATATTTTGGCATCGAGCGGGCGCACGGCCAGTACTGCGTTAACATTGGGGGGTATATAGCGCCTTAAAATCTTGAAGTAATTGCCTTTGTAAGATTTTTTATATCGTAATGTATCTTGATAGCAAATCTCCAAGGTACATAGATCAGTTACTACAGTAAGTACTTTTAACCGGTTAACAGCCGAAATTACTTACCTTAACAATTAAAAAGCCATTGTGTCTCGTGACTCTCGTGTGGCGTGGATCCACGTTTCGAGCACTCCAGTGGTTAATACGGCACAATTAACTACCGTAAAATCTTACTTTGGATTCTTTGACACTCATACTGAATAAATTAATAAGTTTGAGTGGTGGCAATATGCCTATATGAAGCATTATTATGTACGCATCTATAGACCCTTACATTAAAATTAGTGTTCTAAAATAATTGATGCCCAGGTACTATAAAATACAGCTATTTGGATATAACTTGGACCACATCAGTATCACGTGTCAGGATAATCCCCCTGAGAGGGGGAGTCCTTGCCCCCCCCCGACCTTACCCGTGACAAGGCCACGTTTCAAGTTCAGCTGTACGGTTCCTACTCGGATAACGCCATGTTTTATCTTCCGGGATTCGCCATGGGTACTTGTTAGCCGTTTATTTTTATTATACGGGTATTAATATAACGAGATTAAGACCTTTTTTGCTAAAAGGGGAAATCTTTTAAAAGGCACTTGAACTTTTGGGGAAAAGACCAGGGCGTGTGGGCTTGTTACCTCACTAAAACACCCCGGAACCCCCTCTGTGCAACGCCTGTTAGGGCACATCCCTAGAGACACTAAAAAAAGCGCATCTTCCCCTGAGCCTCGTTGTGCACGACATAACATGATCAGTGTGTCACCGTCTTTCCTGGATTCACTTGGTGGGCGGACAGAGTCCCAGATCTGAGTGTCCGCGACCCCAGAGTCCCGCTTGTTTATGATGCAGACGGGATTAACGTCATTAAGACCTACTGACGCTTGCAGATGTGCAACGTTTGCTTGAAAATTCAAAAGTACCTTTTAAATAGTTTAATCGAAAAATAAGATTTTCATAAAAAATAAACTGCCTTCAAAAACAAAACACTAAAAAGTGCAAAATAACTTTCGTTTCGGTAGTCCGTATCGCTTGTTTTTATCATTTTTCGACACCGACTTCCGAATGTTATTTTGCACTTTTTAGTGTTTTGTTTTTTAAGTCGGTTTATATATTGTGAAAATTTTTTTACGTCTCTCTTTTTAGTTATAGTATATATAATACTATCACTAAATAGGAGCAATGTCTATAGTACGGTACCTAAAGGATTGACGAAATACCCATAATAACTCAATTTACTTATTCGTGCTGTTTGTCTCTAAGGAGTTCGTCTGTTTACTCCATATCTTGAAAACTGCTGGACCGATTTTAATGAAACTTGCATTATTCCCTAAGTTGATAGATACTCAATCCAACACAAAAATGATCACGTTACGTTTAGTAGTTTCAGAGAAATGCATGGACAAACATACATACATACACATGAAATTTGGCACACGTGTTTAGAAGCCCATATAGAATAACATATGTGAATATTGTGCTGTTCCAACAATATTACACATACGTGTTGAATTGATTACCTCCTTCTTTTTTATGAAGTCGGTAATAAAAGATTTTGAGTTTGAATGAGGATAACGTTTAGCAATCTATAGTCATGGTTCTTCGTTTTTTTCTATTGAGACTTCTCTGTGCCTCGGAAAGCAGGTTAAGCTGTTGGTCTCGGCCGTCGTGTGAAGATCTTTGACAGTCATTACGCCAGTCAGAAGCCTAAAATGTGACACCGGTCTTACCAAGGTATATCGTGTTGCTCAGTTACTGGGTCATGTAGGTCAGACAGGTCATGCCGCCAGCTATGTCCGGTTAGATTAAAAGCCGACCCCAATAAGTTGGATTAAAGCTAGACAAACTGATTTTCTTTCTCTCTTGTGACCCGACTGCCGAAGGAGGCTAATGTGTTTATTAGTCTATGTATGTATGTTTGTTCCTATGTGGCGTTCCAGAGACCAAACGCGTTGGCCAATTTTGATGATTCGTACGTCAATCGATTCGTCTTAACCCTGCGAGTGTCACTGGCTACATTAAAATTGTAAAATAAATTACGGCGACGGCTTTTAGGCGTCATATTGTGGGGCACCATTTTTTTTTTCTTCCAAACCTATCGTACCTACCGTAACCTACCGTAGCAAAATAAAGAATTTAATCATCTGGTTTTGGTCAGCCAACTCGCTAACATGTATCCTCCAACTGCACAGCATGTCTCTTCTTGTTTAAGTCTTTTTAACCGACTTCCCAAAAAGGAGGAGGTTCTATGTTCGACTTCAAGTTTGTTTTTTTTTTTTTTTTGTGTATGTTCACCGATTACTCCGTCAATTGTGGACCGATTTTGAAAATTCTTTTTTTGTTTGAAAAAGTATGTTCCGAAATTGGTCCCATTTTAATTTGGTGAAGATCTGATGAAGAACTTCGGAGATATACAACAGAACTCTTCAATAAATAACGGCAAATCTCTCGGGATTGCTGCAATCGCATGTCTGTTTGTTGTTTATAACATTTCATAACATAACATCACGCCAGTTCGCTCTTAAGGGGTAAGCAGACCTCTCATTTCACCGGTTATGTTCAAGTTTCATGAAATCTATTCTGGCGAAATAGTTCCCTTACTAACTTGTCTATTAGATACGTACAACTAAAAAGTGAAAAATAAAAAAACTTTTTGCAAAAAAATACTACCGACTTCCAACTACAAAGTGAAAAATAACTTAATTTTTTGAAGTCGGTGTCCATCACGCAAAAAAATGGTACCTACGAAAGACACCGACTTCAAAAAATTAAGTTATTTTTCACTTTGTAGTTGGAAGTCGGTAGTATTTTTTTGCAAAAAGTTTTTTTATTAGTTCGCTTTTTAAGCAGTCGGGTTTTTTTGATTTTTCTAATTATCTCACTACGAATTCATTCCGCTTTGGCTAGACTAGATACAGAAAAAAGAAAATAAATTTACTTAGCACAAATCAGAGGCACGTATCAAATTTTCTGAATAAAGAAACTAAAATAAAAATAAATAGCAATGTAACGGGTTCTATATCTCTAAGTAGATGCACTGAACGTACTAAATATTGCGTAGGTATGTAGGTATTCTCTACTACTCGTATATTTGATCAAAAGTAGTGCCATGTTGAAGGAGGTATTTTTTTTTTATAACCCATGGATAAGAAACACTTTCTATAGTTGAACGTACCTATATTATTAACTACTAGTGACCCGCCCCTGCTTTGTCTTGGTCATAATAATTTGTAGTACCTTTCAAATGGTCAATTTTTTCTTTAAATAGGTGTAGTAGTTCCAGAGATTACCATACACGTCTGATCAAACTCAACAAATTCGGGTGCTCTTTTTATAACGCCTGCCCCAGCTTTGCCCGTGACAAATTATACACAAATACCTGCCCCGTTTCTCACTCTTTCTATTGGTGAAAACAGCATGAAAATCTGTTCAGTAGTTATTGAATTTAGCGCATACAGACGCGGCGAGGGACTATATTTTTAACCGTCTTACCAAAAAGGAGGAGGTTCTATGTTCGACTGCATGTATGTTTTTTTTTGTGTATATTCACCGATATCGCCGTCAATTGTGGACTAATTTTAAAAATTCTTGTGTTTGTTTGTAAGAGTATGTTCCGAAATTGGTCCTATTTTAATTTGGTGAAGATCTGATGAAGAACTTTGGAGATATACAATAGAACTCTTCAATAAATAACGGCAAATCTCTCGGCATTGCTGCAATCGCATGTCTGTTTATTGCTTATACCATTTCAAAACATAACATCACACCAGTACGCTCTTAAGGGGTACGCATATCTCTCATTTCACCGGTTATGTTCAAGAATCTATTCTGGCGTGTTAGGTAGCTTACTAAACAACTTGCCTATTAGGTAGGTACAACTAAAAAGTGAAAAATAAAAAACTTTTTTACAAAAAATACTAATAGTTATTTTCACTTTGTTGTTGTTTTTTAGTTAGAAGTCGGTAGTATTTTAAATAAAAAAAAAAAAATCTAATATGGTGAAGATTTGACATGACTATGATTTTGCACAGTTTTAAGACTAGAGCCAAAACTTAACATTTTCTGTTTAGAATATTTATATTTTCAATATATAAAAGAGAAAGTATGTGTGTATGTTCCTTATAGACTCCGAAAAGGGAGGACCGATTTCAAAAATTCTGCCACCGTTGGGAAGCTACTATCCCCGGGTGACATAGGCTACTTTTTATCCCTGTATTCCCACGGGAACGGGAACTACGCAAGTGAAACCACGAGGCGTCCGCTAGTTTTCAATAAAGTTATGTAGTTAAGTAGGTAAAAATAGGAAAAGCAGAAAGCTGACATCACGATGCACTTATTAATATAGCATGACAATGATCTAGCAGACCACTTCGAGGTACTCTTTGATTCTATCGCCTCTACATTCTTGCTTCGGGTCATATACGCCATTACCTTGTAGCATACATATTACGCAGTTGACCTTTCTAGGTCAGCCACAAATTGGCAATCGATTTAAGCTCCCCTCTGCTTCCGCGAGGAAATGTGGGCGCTGATACGTTTTAGTTGATTAAATCCATTTATGTAGGTAAACTGTAAACATACACTTTCTTCAAATAAACTATACCCTTTCTAAAACTAATCCAACGGGTAGTCCTCTTCTTTCTATCCAGGACAGTGCCGGAGATGCAGCTCGCTCACAGGAGCTCACTTGCTTGAGGGTTACTCACGAACCCCGCGTCTGACCACCAGGTGGCCCTTTGCCTTGGGCCGGTAACTTCAGACACTTGTTGCGCGCGAGGAATGACGCTCGGCCCACACATAGCCGAGCAGACAACATGCCACTCCTCTGCAACCACCACATAGACCACCGCGAGTCCAACCTCAATGTCAGGTACCATCTACACCTAGGTGCTGTAGGCATTGGGTAGATGCGATGATTTGTATTCGAGAGGTGAGCATGCTTACAGCTCCGGGACCATTCTGGAGAAATGGGAGCCAGCTTCTCTGGCGTCCTTAACGGGGATTGAATCCGCTAGCACCAACTGCGCTGGTGCTGGTGCTTGCACTAGTGCTGGCGTGCTGAGGTGCGTGTGGTGAGCGGCTTTATTGCTCTGGTACCATTCTGGACAAATGGTAGTGAGTAATCACGATGCGACTCACATTTTCTCTTGAGTACCAGGGGCGAGTGCTCTCGGAGGCGTGACCTACCGAAGATGGTCCCAGACACCTCGTACGGGGTTGCCTGGTATAGTGTGCCGCCTTATATAACGTAATGTTGGTGAAGGTGGCCACTATAGGAAAACTCAGTAGACAACTAGGGGTATACCCTTTCTAAACATGGATAGTTGCAATTGCGAAACATATTGTTTTCATATCCATGTTGTATGTTCTTCAAGAAAAATATATATGTCTACTCTAACAATCTACCTATCAGTCAACAAAGTAGCACCTCACTAGGTTCTCTGATTTCCATTTTTCATCTGTCCCATTTCAAATAAAAAATATAGCATCCATAATGTAAATACGGGTGGTAAATATTAATAACAGAAACAATTATGAACCCTGTCCGACAGAAACATTTTATATAAGTATCTAGCCTACTTTCCGGGGTGCATCTGTTCCTGTAACTGATCGGCTCGAACTCCTTGGCATGGAGTTGACATCCAGTCTCAACTTCGGCGCCTCCATTGAGTACAAAGCCCAAATTGCGGCAAAAAACTGGCCATCATAAACAGAGTGTAGTGATACTTTAGGCCTGGACAGCTTTTAACTCTTTACAAGGCGCAAGTCCGATCATGCATGGAGTATTGCAGCCACCTTTGGGATGGCTCAGCTAAGTGTCAGCTTGCCGCGTTGGACTCAGTGGAACGCAGAGTTAAGAGGTTCATTGGCGACGTTGAACTGGTGGATGCCAAGCTTCACAGCTTGGTTAATCACCGCAAGGTTGCCTGCTTGTCGGTCTTCTACAGACTGTACTGTGGCTAGTGTGCTTATAAACTCCACGACCTCATCCCACCGGCTCCCTTCAACCATCAGATATCTAGCCGCACTGCAAGTAACTATCCTCACCTAGCTGCCATTCTACCAATTCGCACGAAGCTCTTCCATACATCCTTCATAATGCGCACAGCAAAAGAGTGGAACTCACTACCTGCGTCTGTGTTTCCGAACGCATACAACCCGAATCTCTTCAAAGTCAGAGTGAACAAGCTTCTTCTGAGTAAGCTCACTCCATCGTCGACTTTGTCTCTGTCACCTCTGACCTAGACTAGAGTCAAGAGCAAACCCATCATAAAAAAACTAGTACTAATATTTATCCTTATTAGCATTTCTGTTGTCTATTCCAGTTGCCATTAAGTAGTCCGCTGTTCTTTTAAAGGAGCGTCCTCACTGGGAGCATTCTTTCGCGAGCATATGTAAACGAGCAATCGTTGACGAGCAATAAATGCTTCCCAGCGAGCCCGGCATTTACTTTCGAACAAAACTATGAACGTTCGAGTCGAACCATTCCCTTGCGAGCTTGGAGCATTCGAATACGATCTCGTTAAATGTCATTAATACGATTTACCAAGAAGGTAACAAACACTTAGGATCAAGGAACTGTTTCTTGCTTATAAGTGGCTAGTAATATTCCTACATATATACTCATTCATTTCATTATCCGAGTGCTCGCTTTCGAGAGTTTTATTTGTCTGAACATTCAAATTCGAGCCGTTTCGGCGAAAATCGTTGCGACGTCCACACCAGCCGAAGTTCGCGCTTGCGTGCAAGCTTTGTAACGCTCGGCTCAACGTCCACACCACTCGAATATTCGACGTCGAATGCTCATTACAAGTGAATGCTCTCAGTGAGGACGCTTCTATAAATTAAAGAGAGTTAAGGTTACCAGTGTAAGTTTATTAGTATCGTATTTTCTAGAAGAAAAAGTGTTATGCGGAGCCAAGTAACATGGGACAAGGGCAGAAAAAAATGATTATTTTAAATCCAATAATCATACTTGTCCATATTATTATTTAACAACCTACCATAGAAGTCTATCCACACATATCAGGGCCGTGCCCGGGACGAGGACGGACCATGCCCCGTCAGTGGCTCAAACAAATATAGTTGTGTACATTATATATGAACTTGATCACACACGTCTGTGCACGGGCCAGTGACGAAGCTTCAATGATTGGGCCCGGCCCTGGCAAATCCCGGGCACGGCCCTGATATGTATGGATAGACCTTAAAACAGACGGCTGTGAGCACAATGAGGATTAAGTTAGGTTATCTTAATACTCCGTATCTTTGCAATTAAGATTATAGTTGTATGGCCAGTAGGAATATCACTGCATAACAATGCTATCAGTACTTTCGACGCTAAAAAGAGCGTCCGATTATTGACTCTTTTGACATTGGCTTAGACTAAATACCTCATTTAGATAAGTATAATGTAACCTTCTGATTTCATGTCGTGGCATAACAAACAAACATTATTTTTACAAGCTTTATACATATTAATTGTTTTCGTATGCGAGTCCGGCAACTAGTTAGAGATTGTTCAAGCGTTTTCCTTGGCGTTCTTTTATAACTTTGGTACTATAGTGCTGGTCTCATGATGGAGCCGAAAGGTAACCATAGCAACATCGTGTTTGTGCTCATTGGATGTGTATTGGCAAGTGATACTACAACAGAGCCCCTAGCACAAGTTTCTAACGTTTTCGTATCGTCATCGTGACATTTTACCAGACGAAAACGTAGTCGATGCTGCGACAAGTTATTTTGGCAGCACGAGTTCATAAAAACGTCTTGCGACAACTCGGAAGTAGTAATTGAACTATGGTTAATTAAGGCCGAGAATCCAATAGCGTTTGGATTGGTTTGTAGTGAATGGTGCGTTCTGAAAATCGAAGACAAAAACGGGTAACATTATCTTAAATAATTTAGAGACTAAAACTGAACAAATATTTGTTATAAACACACTTTAAAACATATTTAACATTTTTATTAATTCTTTTTTTAACAAATCATTGAAAATTTCAGTTTATTGGAATTTTAATTTATGATAAATTGTTCGGTTTCGAACGGTCCCGTACATGACGTTTGACAATTGTCACTTAATGTTTGACGGTTTCCTTCAAATTACAAAAATATAAAACCGTTAGCACACTGATGCAAACGCGTGTAGAAGCGAAATTCTTCCGACGAACTTTCCGAACTCAGTGATTTGTTCCAATAGGTATTTTGCACGTCCACACCGAAACGTTAAATACCTTATTATACTTAATTATTAATTCATTTATTAACGGCAATAGAGCCTACAGAATAACATAACCTATATACATATTATATACATAGTATTAGTAACAATATAAACTTATCAAAGTCAAAATACTTTATTTCAACTAAACCATTTAAAGGCATTTTTGAAAAGACAAACAAAAGATGAAACTAGTTGCACATTCACAAGCGTCAGTAAGTCTCTATGGAGAAGAACGAGCAAGAAACTCCACGAACACTCTTTTCCATCAACACAATACAATTACAAGTATTTGGTTACAAGAAAATTACAAAAATATGTGAGAACTATGTAAAAAGACTTATACACCTATTTTAGTAACACAATAACAACAAACAACATTTATACACACGAACATTTAACACTTACACACAGGTAACCATCATTGCTTCAATATTCCAGCTGAAATACTGGAGCAACGATTCTATACTACACAGCCTGTCAGCAATCATGCCCAGAATGCGACACATAATAAGTATACCTCCACTATTACTCACCAGTATTGTCCACATAATCATTCACATTTTACGTATAATAATATTATGTATATAAATATATGTATAAATAGATTTTATCAGCAAAGTTATGACTGAGCAAGCTGAAGTTAACAACGCCACTTACAAGCCTAAATACAAACGCTAGAAAGCATCTGTTACTCCAAAAGAAAAACATAAAACAGAAATAATAGAGGATGGAGACTTTGATCACTTTTTTAATTATAAATGCCGCGCGGTTTATATGGTATATCGCATTGCGTCTCGGTGTGAGCAGACCCTAAGATGTAAACGTATATTGTTGTTTGTTGTCATTTCAAATAATTATTTAAATTTACCAATTTCATACGTAAATCTGTAATGTGCGACGGTTCTGTGATTTTAGAATTAACGAATCCAAAAAGAACTTGCGTCACTCAGGTCATCATCATGGTGAACTTCATAAAGAAGCAAACAAGTAAGTTTATTGCACAGATTCATACAATTATGCAAAATGTGCTTCATCCGCTTAATCCTATGAGGTCTCATGTAATAAGAGGCGGGCCTATTGCCGTGCACAGCACTATAGTGAGACTCCGGGTTGCCACTAAGAAATTCCAAATGAAAAAGTGCAATAACACTGCACGACCGACAATGTTGTATTTAGTTACAGAATCTTTGTATTTTGTTCTATATCAACGTCTTTTGCCAACAGGAGATGAAGAATAAAATATTACCGGTACTAGCCAAAAGCCTTTGTCGACACCGGAATGTTATAAGCCAGCATTGCCACTTAGAGAAGACAAGCCATTCCAATCGCTTGCACCACCGTCTACAAGACTGCAGCCGTGATTTCTTCAAAGCCCACGGCAAGCTATACGTCTCTTCGTGTAATAGTAACATCCAACGAAGGAATTGGGGGAATATTTTGTAACTTACGACGACGTTAAAAGTATCTACTAATTCACAACCGTTTTGGTACAAATGCTCTTCATGCTATTTCAAGCGTTTGGAGCAGCTATGAGCTATGGTTGGAATCTTAGAAGCTCTGTCAATTTATTATGATGCGAATATGAAAGAACATTATGTAATACAAAGTTTTGTTCATTAAATCTGCATTTTATTTCATCAATGCATTATATAGATTAGTACCACCTACAACAGCTATATATTCTATTACTTATTTTAACGCATTATCAGCCCATGAAGTTCTTACTGCTACACTTAGCGCTAGGAACGGCAGGCGTTTCCTTCTAGAGATTACCTTGTACAAATATAGTTAAAACAATTTTACAATATCAGTTTAGAATAGGAAGTACCTATGTTTGGTGTAATTTTGAATGATGGATTGAAAAATGATGATGATAAAAATGTGTAATTATTATTGTCGTATGCCAACCTTGCCCGTGTGTAAAAAATTAAAAATTGTAATGATTATACACATACATACATAAACTCACGCCTTTTTCCCATGGGGGTAAGCAGAAACTACAGAACGCCACCTGCTACGATCCTTACATACTTCTTTTGCTTCACTTACATTCATACATCTAGTCATACACACACGCCGGTTATTAGTACTGTAATGATTATATTTATGTATTAAGGTTTATAAATAAGGTTCTTAAGATTTCGGCTAAGTAAAGATGAACGCAAAAATGTCCTGAAACACATGCAACAATATTTTTCATGAAAAAGCCCGCTTTTTATTTTTGTGGTCAAAACTTGGTTCTTGTATGTGGGTCTTCCTAGTACCTACCACCCTACATACGCATTCAGGGATGCGTGGTGGCGTGTACCACCAGCAGAGTCGCTTGACTCAGAGCGTATGGAAAGCACGTCAAACAACAGTGGGATACTGTGCCAGGGCGACCGCGGGTACTTACACCACCAGGTACCGTCCGCAACAGATCTTATTGTGATGTTCTTCAGAAAGGCCAGCGTGCGTGCATGTCATAACCCGCGTGCGTGTAGAAGTATGAACGTGAATATAACGTAGCAGGTGGCATTCTGTAGTTTCTACCTACTTCCCCCATCCGGCAAAAGCGTAAGTTTATGTATGTTTAGATTAGGAAAAACATATAGTTTCTGTTTATTTAGGTTTTTATTATCACATTAATAGCTTAGTTAGTTACTTATTCAATTCACGGATACTAAGTACATGTTAGAAATATAATAAATTCAATAAACATCAACAACAAGTAGAAATTTTAAATAATAATAGTCTGAGCCAACAAGGCTTTCCATGTACGAAGGAACGATATGACTTAGGATTCGATTAGTTATGAAGGAGAGTCCTATCACAGTCCACTCTCTGCATCGATTTCTCGTCTCATAAAGATTACTCTGGATTCTGGAAAATTGGCTGTCAGGTGGCAATAACTATGGAAGGTCTTTATAATAGACCGTTCGTCACGCTGCGAAGGGATTCTATTTCATTTTTGTCCTAGTTTTCTCTCTTTCGTTGTACATCTGTCTCTGTTTATCATCGAGAGACTAGCTAGACTTGTAGAATGGCTTACGGTTTTTGCTACTTAAAATACCGCAACCATTGCCATGAAACCTGCTGAAGAACATGTATATTATTACGTTTTAGATTTGTACTGTTGTTAATAGGGTACCTACTCAAGAACATTTTAGCTGCCGATAAATGAAAGGGCTTCAGTTGCCTTGAAGCAACTGCCAATGTTGTTTATCCCAAATTCTAACCCATATTCCCAAACTAACTGTAAATACCGGTTGCAAAATATATAGGCTTACGTGCATACTAGTATTATAATCTCTAATTTATAAGGCATATCGCCGTTTTCTTCGATTCTTGAATCTTCAAATGAGTCATGATAATTATGGAGAACCGCAAGTAAAACGTAGTTGCGGCGAGTAACGTGCTAGAGACCGTACTCCACCACGGCAGGAAGACAGCGCGGGCGATGCGCGGGCGTGCCGCGCCCTTCTATGTGTGGTTAGTATCAATAGCTTATAGAAATGGTTTATTATAAGAAGCTATTACCTACTGTTTGTTTACAAAGAAAATGTTGTCTACCTCGTTTAACATCTTCTTCTAGCTTCTTCATTAAATTAGGAGGTAAGATAATCAATAGACAGCATGCCTGCCCCTTTTATTCATGATTAAATAGCATTTTATTGCATAAATACCCAAATAAATACGGAAAATTGTTTGACGTGAAATGTCTCACCGAGAAAATGTCAGTGAGATAGTTTTCGACGTGCTTTCGTCACACCTAGCGTAAAATTCGATACTACATGTCAAAATGAAAACTCGTGCTACCGATTCCCATACATTTGGAGCGTTAACGCAACGTAAATACGTGAACTCGATACGAAGGCAATTGTCAAAAACTTGTGCTACCGATTTGTTAGTTCCAAATACGGACACATGGCGCTGATTAATTTGGCATACAAAAATTGTCGGAGGCGATACGTTAACGTAGTCGATCCAATTACGCAGAAACTCGTGCTAGGGGCTCAGTCCCTTCAGGACGATTTCTTTTTGTTTTAAAATTAACTTAACACTTTATTGAAAAGATAAACGAAATATCATCATGTACACGAAATAATTTTGTTGGACCTAGGCACGAATCTTGTCTAGTGCAGACATTATCACTAAATTTGAAGTTCATCATCATTAACAGCCTATTAATGTTCCCACTGCTGGGACACAGGCCAACTCTCTGTGAGAGAGGGAACGGGCCTTAATCCACCACGCGGGCCCAGTGCGGCTTGGTGGATGTCACATGTCTTCGAATTTTTGGTTCTAGGACATGCCGGTTTCCTCACGATGTTTTCCGTCACCGTTTTTAGAGCAGTGGTGATGAAATAATTTACACACAGTAAAGCGCCTGCCTGGGTCCGAACCCACGACCATATTGAAGTTCATAGACCAATGATAAGTTAAAAAAAAAATTGTATCATTTTAGGTCAAACAGATGCTTATACTGTGACATTTTTAAGACTGTAGCCTTCAATCAATAGAGTATTATTGATCGAAGACTGTAGTTCTAACCGTTTGGCTGTAAAACCTGTGTGACAGACGACGGACAGACACTTAAGTGACAGCAATAGGGCTCGGGCGGGTACGGAACCCTAAAAACGTGCCAAAATAAAAGACATCGACAATTTTTGACCAAAGATTTAAATACCAATTTGATGCCTAGTCAATCTGCATTTTCTAGGTAAGTATCTTTCTATATCTATACTAATATTATAAAGAGGAAAGGTTTGTATTTTTGTATGTAACGAATAAACTTAAAAACTACTGAACCGATTTTAAAACTTCTTTCACCGTTGCCATTGGGAAGCTATACTATCCCCGGGTGACTTAGTGTTAACTTCTCGTAGAGGGTTTTCCGTAAATGCAGTCACAGACTTGAAGAACTTGTACAATGTGTGCGATCACATTAGCAAATTAAAAAGTCATACTCCATTCAAAAACCTATGACAGAAGTATAGAATAGAGAACCATGAATCAAACAGTGACTGCACAAAGAAGGTCACCATTCAACACTTATGCTACTTTTTATCCTTGTATGCCCACGACAACGGGAACTACGGATGAAACCGCGAGGCGTCCGCTAGTTGATTATAATTTTACAAATGTACAGGGCTAACTAGTTTTGCAATGCAAAGGTGCAATGCAAGAGCAATGGTGGCCTAGTGGTAATCCCTACTTACATGTCGTAGGTCGTGGGTTCGAACCCAGACAGGCACTTCAGTTTGTGTAAATTATATTTATTTCATCATAACTGCTCTAAAAACAGTAAAGGAAACATAATTATGAAAGCGGCATGTCCTAGAATAAAAAAAAACCGGCCAAGTGCGAGACAGACTCGCGCACGAAGGGTTCCGTACCATTATAGAAAAAAATGGCATAAAAATCACGTTTTTTGTAAGGGGGGCTCCCTTAAATATTTATTTTATTCTGTTTTTAGTATTTGTTGTTATAGCGGCAACAGAAATACATCATCTGTGAAAATTTCAACTCTCTAGCTATCACGGTTCTTGAGATACAGCCTGGTGACAGACATACAGACAGACAGACAGACGGACCGCGGAGTCTTATTAATAGGGTCCCGGTTTTACCCTTTGGGTACGGAATCCTAGAAATCGAAGACATGTGACATCCACCAACCCGGCCCACCTTAATACACCACGCGGTTTGTACAAAGTTTTCACTTGTGCATGAAGTTTGAATGAATAAAATTAAGTTCCATACATTTGATTGAGTTATGAGAATATATCTATACAGTTGATTACTTTTCTTAATTAAATGTTGATCCCATTAAAAATCTTGTTCATTTTCTTGAGTACTTTCACCCACGGAAAGATTGGCTTTTAATGTCGCCCTGTATAGCTACGACAAAAATAATTAATATTGTATAACTAATTAATGATATAAACAATAGAGGAGCTCGTGGCTAAATAATAACAGCCACACGGGTCGTTCTTCAATGTTAAGCGACGCTTGACGAGGTCAGTCCGTGGATGGGTGACCATTTCAACATACTGAGTTTCCTCCGTGCCTCGGAAAGCACGTTAAGCCGTTGGTCCCGGCTGTCATTTGAAGATCTTTGACAGTCGTTACAAGTAGTCAGAAGCTTGAGATCTGACACCAGTCTAGCCTAGGAGTACCGGGTTACCCAGTTACCGGGTTGTGCAGGTCAGATAGGCAGTCGCTCCATGTAAAACACTGTTACTCAGCTGAATCCGGTTAGACTGGAAGCCGACCCCAACATAGTTGAGAAATGGCTAGGCAGATTGATTGAATGATATACACAATACTTCACCCGTGTAGAGGATTATAGAGCACACGACTAACCACGTGCTCCTCGCTCTCTTTACCAGTAAAAGATGACGAAATCCGGCGTTTCCACTGGCGTTTTAAATCTTCAATGTTGTGCCAAAGATATATATTTTCATTTACCCACTTTTATTTTTTAATTCTTACCTTAAGGTCGTTTGTTCACGAAGCACCGCACTACACGATTGGCTGTCACGATTTTTAACCGACTTCCCAAAAAGGAGGAGGTTCTATGTTCGACTTCAAGTTTGTTTTTTTTTTTTTGTGTATGTTCACCGATTACTCCGTCAATTGTGGACGGATTTTGAAAATTCTTTTTTTGTTTGAAAAAATATGTTCCGAAATTGGTCCCATTTTAATTTGGTGAAGATCTGATGAAGAACTTCGGAGATATACAACAGAACTCTTCAATAAATAACGGCAAATCTCTCGGGATTGCTGCAATCGCATTTCTGTTTATTGTTTATACCATTTCATAACATGACATCACGCCAGTACGCTCTTAAGGGGTACGCAGATCTCTCATTTCACCGGATATGTTCAAGTTTCATGAAATCTATTTTGGCGTTAAAGTTACTAACTTGCCTATTAGGTACGTACAACTAAAAAGTGAAAAATAAAAAAACTTTTTGCAAAAAAATACTACCGACTTCCAAATACTAAACTACAAAGTGAAAAATAACTTAATTTTTTGAAGTCGGTGTCCATAACGCAAAAAAATGGTACCTACGAAAGACACCGACTTCAAAAAATATTTGGAAGTCGGTAGTATTTTTTTGCAAAAAGTTTTTTTTAACACACGACACTCTGCAAACGGATTGTCGTCCATTCATTTGTTTTCTAGTCACGATTCTGCAATGACACTGCAGTGCACTTGTTTTGTTCTATAAACGCGTAAGTGACGAACCACGCGTGAGACGTGCGGTGCAGTGTGTCGTATCGTCAACAAGCTCATAATTGTTTTGTACAGCGGCTAAATCGTCACTGCAAAAAAAACCGCAACCACATAGCCGGAGAACATGCGACACCGCAAAATGTGGTCACAAAAAAGAGCTCCATATATTTGTATGGACTGTTTGTTCATAGCACGACACCGCACATTACGCGACACGATTTTCATACGTCGCGACTTTTTTGCGGTGACTATTTATTGGCTGAACAAAACCGGTATGAGCTTGTTGACGACACGATTACACATTTCTCCGAGAGCAGTGCTGGTCCAGTGGTAACGGCAGCGACTTACATGTTGTAGAACGTGTATACTAACCCAGACAAGCGCTTTACTTTGTGTAAATTATTTCATCACCACTGCTCTTAAAACGGTGAAGGAATACTTCGTAAGGAAACTAGCATGTCCTAGAACCAAAAAATCAAAGACATGTGACATCTACCAAACCGTACTGGGCCCGCATGGTGGATTACGGTCCATTCTCTCTCACAGAGAGTAGGCCTCCAGTCCCCAGCGGTGGGGACATTAAACGGCTGATGAAGATTATGATGACTATTTTGCCAGTGCTAAAGCCAGTAGGATTTCGTTGGTTAAAAATGTAATAAGTATCGTACTAGAGCGAGAAGAGCCCTCTAAAAAATTAAAAAGCAAAAATACTATATCATTATTTTTAACAATCTAGGGAGAGTACTTTCTGTTTTATAAGCCTAACTACAGCTTTCAATCAATCAATCAATATACTTATTGTGGATCATAGGTAGGTACATAATACTAGCATTATCCTGGGTTATTCGCACAGACCTTCAAAACTGTCTTTCTCCGTTGCCTAGATTTTGAATCATCAAATAACCACGGAGTCCTAGCCAAAATTTGGTTCAAATAAATGTCACTAGATGGCGCGATATGCATCGATTTGTTATTGAAATGTGAGTAAAATTAACATTTTCCAGAATGTATCCTAAAAATTGTAGGTTAATTTTTAATCAACTGTCCTAAGCACAAAATTATGGTAAAATTGGGCTCTTAATTCACATTTCAAAGATTATTTGAACGGTTAATTCAAAATTGATTCCAACAGATGGCGTGGTTTTAAATTTCTGAAGCATGCCCTCGATTTATAAATTTGTATTGCAACACATTTTGGTAATATAAAACAAATCACCACTGTATTAAAAAAAAAACACGAACCGATAAAACCCTTTTACTTGCAAGTCGCTGGTAACACTATCTATAGCCGTGGAACGGAACCGAACACGATCGAAGTACTTATTAAAATAATCTACTCACTAGCGACGAAAAACGCTAGTTACATCGGCACGGTTTCTTTGTGTGGGATGAGGCATCTGTATGCTAGTATTATATTATCTGTGACATAACTCAGAAACCAGTATCTTCTACGAACTACGCCAGTATGTGGCTACAAACAACGCTCACGGCACTTCCAGTGTAGTTTGCTTCTAATTCCACAAAGAAGCCGTACGAAATTGCCGACAATCACGTGAAAGAAAAACGTTTGAAAAGGACGCATCTAGACACCCGTGCTGGAATACTTGTGCGAAAAGCATTTCTATGCACGTGAGGAACAATCCTCACTAAACTTACGCGTCAGTAACGTGTGGTGTGTTTCTAAATAGAGCCATGTTGTTAGGCACGTGCTCGAAACACATGCTTACCTAAGTATTAAGTATTAGTGTCGAATGCGTTGGGCACGGGCATTTGAGGCGACTCGTGAGACACGAGTCATGTCTCACGAGTCTTATGGAAAATGATGATCCAACTTATGCAGATAGCTATGTGTCGGTAAACACAAAGCACTATATTTTTAGGGTTCCGTACCCAAAGGGTAAACACGGGGCCCTATTACTAATGGCTGGTTTCTGATTTGAGTAAAGCAGTTGAGTATTGTCAAATCAGTGTCAAATAATTTAGGAACCGTTTGAGTTTTTTACGTTTCACAATTGAGTATCTACCTAGCTCAGGTAAGTAGTGTATTTCCGTATATATTAGTTTACTCTTTGGTAAGTACCTAAGTACCTACATAAGTATGGACCTGTCAAAGATCCGTTCACTTTCTCTTTCACCCTTACGTTCCATTTTACAATAGAAATCCGAGACATCACAAGATTGCATAAAATTTACTAATATAAATATTATAAAGCTATAAACAGTACGTTAGTATTATATTACTTCATTCAAGATTAAAAAAAACAAGTTATTAAATGTGTTATAATCTTTAATTACTTGATTTTTCATAATTAAGCAATTTAATAGATACCTATTTGAAATGTATACAACCTTATTATGAAACTATGAAATGGATCGTAGGCACTAGTCAATTACTTCAAGATTGTCATAGCAACCGTATTTATTTTGTCAAAGATGTCTTATCGAAAGAAAATAATATCTAATATAGTTTGTTATTGCCAAAATCAGGAATTTAAGCTTATAATTACTAAAAGTGAATGTGTTCCGAACTACAGAATATTTTACTCAGAATTTCATAAGATCTCTCAAGTGGGAAGAGAACCGACACACACACAGAATTCGTGCATCTGCATTGGAATCTGATTGCAATTGTGATTTACCAACAAATATGGACTTTTGTGATAAAATTTGTAATGAGTGACCTGGGTTTTCAATTCAAGACCAAAGGCTTCTCTAGCCATTGAAGAGCCTCCGAAGGAAAACAATAGTAGCCAGGGTCGGTGCCATTAGATATGTGCCGATGAAGGAGGACTGTGTTTTAATATATGTTAACGAACAATTCATTATTTGCCTACTTATTTTGTAAAATAATAAATAAATGAGACTTATCATGCTGTTTTTATCATCTTTGTTGTAGGTACTGATACCAAAATCGTATCATACAAAAGCCAAATTCTGTACACATTTTCATCGCTGTAACCTTTTCTTATCGTAAGGATCCTACTAATATTCTATATAGGTATGAAAGTCTGTATGTTTAGATATTGGTTAATCACACCTCAATGGTTGAACGTTTTTGATAATATATCATTTGGAATACAATTACCCAATGACTAATAATAAAATGATTTAATAATAAAATATAGATATAATAATAAATAAACGGAATAACAAAGCCTTTTATTCTGAAATCAGTGATATAAAACTGTAGTCTATACAATACATCTTTATAGTTAATAAAAAGTTCCTAATCTAAGAGCCTCTTGGCTTAGGCCTCCACTAACAGTTTCCACTGGGGTCTCTCATGAACTACTCGCCAATACCACATCGCGCCATCGCTTACACTTTGTGCCTTCATCTTGGTGCTTTTCTCCATTTCCTTTGGTTATCGCGAATCATTTGACCGGTCCATCTTCACTTTTCACATAGTTCCTGTAGGATAACTCTCGGTTTTCGCGCAGGTAAAGCCACTGGCAACCACAAACACAAAAACTGGCACTTTCAAATATTTTTGTTGAGGATCTCACTCATCATAATAATCATTTCTGCCGAAAGACTGCTGGATACAGGCCTTCCCGGCACTCAGCATTCAGCGTCACCACATCAACCGGTGCTGTGCGTCTTTCATACATTGGATGCCCACGACCTCAACCTGGTTATCGGTCTGTAGAGGGAGGCTTTTCAGCCCCATCCGTTCTTATCACCCGTTCTTCGAGCAACTGAGATCTATCAGGCGTGAAATATTTGCATCCAATCTAATGTTTTCGATAATTCAGGTCGAACATTCTTCTGCCACGCATCGGTCTTCGTTGAGGCATCTCTAAGGAAGACAAGGATGTATCTTCATCACTCGTTTTATAAGTTTTTATATATTATTTTGCATTTATTTCTCTTGATTAAAGTTTAAGCAAGGGGTTGTCAACTATCAACTGCCAAATGTAACCAGTGTAGCCAGATTTGACGAGTCCCAAGTCGCCGAAAATTTCGTTTTCCATTTATAAAAAACTCAAGACGACCACTATTCATAAAAACCACGAAACATTTTACGAAACGTAAATTTCCATTGTTGCCTTGAACACCCTAGAATCTAATATCAACTTTAATGCGTTTGACACAATAACCATATTGGTTCCGCATAAAACATTTTTAAGCATTTCTTTATTTTCTCTGTGTTGTCACGACTGAAGTATAATGAAAAAAGAGATGAACTGTAAAAAGCATTTTAGTTTCCAGTTATTTTCATCATTCCTGAGGATTAGACATTCTTATTCCGAAATCGCCTAAAATAGTCCCATGTTTTTAGGGTTCCGTACCCGAAGGGAAAACGGGACCCTATTACTAAGACTCCACGATCCGTCTGTCTGTCCGTCTGTCACCAAGCTGTATCTCATGAACCGTTATAGCTAAACAGTTGAAATTTTCACAGATTATGTATTTCTGTTGCCGCTTTAACAACAAATACTAAAAACAGAATAAAATAAAATATTTAAGTGAGGCTCCCATACAACAAACGTGATTTTTTTGCCGTTTTTTAAGTAATGGTACGGAACCCTTCGTGCGTGAGTCCGACTCGCACTTGGTCAGTTTTTTTAGGGTAGCCTAATTGGCGATCAGTCGCCGATCGTAAAAATTGGTCGCCTCGGCCACCCTTCAGAGTCTAAGCCTAAATGGCGAAAAGTCGCCAAATCTGGCCACACTGATTATGTAACGTTGACAACGGTTTGAGAATTTGAGAATGATCAAATGTGTTTTTCTCAGTTGTGAAACCCAATTGAACGTCAATGAAGGTTTTTTGTATGACATAAGGTATAGTTTGGCATGACTTGACGACGTATACTCAAACCTTGCTCAGCATCGCAGAAAACTTAAAGTGGCAGATGATCAAGGGTGACAGATGCTTAAATCGAGATAAGCACATACTTAGTTACTTCAGAAACCGGCCATAAGACTCCGCGTTCCGTCCATCTGACACTAGGCTGTATCTCATGAACCGTGATAGCTAGGCAGTTGAAATATTCACAGATGATGTATTTCTGTTGCCGCTATAACAACAAAAAGTAAAAACGGAATAAAATAAATATTTAAGTGGTGCTACCATACAACCAATGTGATTTTTTTGCGATAATGGTACGTGAGCCCGACTCGCACTTGGCCTGTTTTCTGCGAACACATCTTCACATATTTTATCATTAGCTTTCTAGTTTTATTTGTATCAAACAGCCCGACAGCAAAGACAGGATTATCTAATTTAGGGTTCCGTTCCCAAAAGGAAAAAAACACCGCTCGGACCACTTTGTCTGGCAATATTTTTTTCTCAGGAACGCGTGGTTTGCAATCCATTTGCGCTGTGAATAATTAAAACTTCTAAATCAACGTAATCATAAGTTAGAGCCGTTTATGTCGCATATTTTGACAATCGCAAGTGAATCAAAACCTATAGGGTACTTATACGTTACTTGCCCGTTGAATCATGAAATTTGGCAGATAGTAAAATGAATGCGACCTATGTCTATGTATGGAGACAAGAATTTCCATACGGCAAAGTTAATTTATCCCTCAATCCAGTTTATCTTTTCGTAAGAGCATGTTCGGTACTTTCGGTGTTTTTATACTTCAGTAATGTTACCTATTTGTTTTACGAATGCAGCTGTTTGTACGGAATCCTCAGTGCGCGAGTCCAATTCACACTTAGCCGGTTTTTAAACGACTTCCCAAAAACCTCCTCCAGGTTCTTTTTTTTCGTGCTTAACTCTGTCATATACAAACGGATTTGCAAAATTCATTTTTTGTTTGAAAGAAGTTTATTTCGAAATAATCCCATTTAAATTTGGTAAAAATCTGATGTAGAACTTCGGAGATATACAACAGAACTCTTCAATAAATGACGGCAAATCTCTCGGGATTGCTGCAATCGTATGTCTTTTTATTGTTTACACCATTTCATAACATAACATCATGCCAGTATGCTCTAAATTGGTACAAAGATGTGTACAGTTCACCCTGGTACACTCTCATTGCACCGGAAATGTTCAAGATACATGTTATTAGGGTAATCTATTCTGGCATCACTGTTGGCATTATAGGTAGCTTACTATAGAACTTGTCCATTATGTACGACAAAAAAGTGAAAAATAAAACCGACTTTTAAAGCAAAACACTACAAATCGAAAAATATGTTTTTCCCGAAGTCGGTGTATAAAAAAACAAAAAAAGAACATAACTAGGTACCAAAGACTTCGGAAAAAAAAGTTATTTATCGATTTGTAGTGTTTTGCTTTATTTAAGGATTGCTAGCCACGCAAAATAAAACCTATCTAAACTTTTCACTATATTTTATTGTTTACCATATTTTGTATGTGTTTTATATCTTGATTTTATTTTTTTACAATACAGTACAGACGAAGGACAAAGACAAAGTATGAGAAAAAATATTAGAAACATTTTTTTTTAAAAGTCAAACACAATTTTAGGAGTTAACTTAGAAAACCACTCAAATTCGTAATGTTGCGCGCATAAATACAGTAATGCAGTGCTTTTGTATAACAGCGTCATCTATCCATCTCAAAAAAAGGTTCAGAACAATCGTGGCAATACGATGCAATATTTTGAACTGAAATCAATTTCGTCGGTTTTAGCATCTAAATAAATCATATTTTGATTGCATCTGACACTAATTTAAGGATATTAGATAGGAAATAAGGCTACTCGTATATCCATGTTTTATGCAAAACCTACAAAAGCATCGCAGATGCGTTGACATTCCCGAAACCAGTGGCGGACCCCCGAAACCCCCACACTCGTACGCAAAAAGCATTAGAGACAGGAGAACACAAGGACTAGCCAAAGCAGTTATCGAAGCGAGGTCAAACATTTTCGCTTCTCTACTGGGAAAGGATTGGTTTGTTTTGTCCTTACACACATAAATAGGAAACACTAAATCAATGTCGACGTCACTGGAGGATGCAAGAGCAAGCGAAGCGAGCTCAAAAATTGTTTGCACACTTTCTCTTATAGGTTGAACGGTTGAAATGATCGAGAATGAAAAGCAAGTAGGATACTTAAGTGAGTCACGCATGCTCGAATATTTTAACATCTCGTCTCGGAAAGGTTACGTATTTTTGACCATTCACGTGAAAATAGAAGTTTAGTTAAGTACTACCCATTTCTTCGTGTGTTCTCCAGAAAAGTTTTCGAGATTCAAGAACTAGCGAAGCGAGCTCAAATATTTTAGGATTTTAGTATTCTTTTATATTTACACAAATAAGAATTACTATACACTGGGTCTGACACTGATTCTGGATCCCCCGGTGTTGGAATTTTTCGTCGGAATTTTAGTATTTTTTGAAAAAATCTGCCTGTTTTTACTGTAATCAGTTCTATCGCTATTCCTATCTAGCTCAATTAGCTTTACCCGGCGTTGACCTCTACCGTGACCTTTAGGAACAAATTTATTTTCATTACAGTTTTTGTTAAAAAGGGACATTTTTTTTTTTTTTTTACAAATTTAGTGTAAAACCCCGTATGTCGATGTTGACTTATCCAGAAAAAAAAATGATAATCTGAGAGACTATAAACTGAAGATTGTAAGATGCAATAGCGAGCGAAGCAAGCTCAAAAATTTAGGCACTCTTTATACGTAGGCGGCCTCCAACTCAACTGCTTACTAAAACATGTTGCGATATCTTAAGTTTCGGGGACCCAGGCCGTGCCACTTATGGCATAAGTTCCCCCTTTAGTCTGCCAGCAGCCGAGATCGAGCGAAAAAGTCACATGAATAAGCATACATTTGCCTGGCATGATATTGTACTCGACGAACCACTACATAGTGGTCAATCGCTTGTGTTTAGTAACTACTGGACTTTGCACACACAGCACCTCACAGCCACACAAACACCACAACAGGCCTTTGCTTCGACAAAGACAAAGATACTCTGACTCTGGACTTCGTTACGTGATCCATTATGGCTAGTTCCGAACGCTCCTCTGAGTTATGCAACAGTTGCGACACCAAACGCCGGGGTAGCACTCGCCAGGCCGCTCGTTGTATTCTTCGTTAAAAGCGATGCACCTGGCCAGCTCCAAAACGTCTTCCAAGTGACACCTAGTAACAAAAAGTTGTGTTCATCATAATATCGATAGATAGGTACTTACGATCGCATCGTTCCCAATAACATAATCTTCAGTAGAAAGCAGATTAAAGACAGTATGTTTAATATCTTTAAACGAACAATTCTTGTATATATGTATATATATAATCTGAATTTCGGAAACGGCTCCAACGATTTTCATGAAATGTAGTTTGCAGGGGGTTTCGGGGGCGATAAACCGCTCTAGCTAGGTTTCATTTTTAGAAAACGTCGTTTTCTCTATTTTCACCCGAGCAGAGCTCGGTCGCTCAGGTACTATAAATATATCGTTGAATAATGTCCCAGAATCATTGATAACGACTATGTTTTAGAATAAAAAGATGGATTCAGTGCATTAGTTAAAGTTAATGCGTTTCATTAAAAAAAAAATGGTGACAAAATCACCACTTTTATAATGAACCTTTTTATCAAAATAATAACTAACTTATTATATCCTTACATAGTATAAAACAAAGTCGCTTCCCGCTGTCTGTCCCTATGTATGCTTAGATCTTTAAAAATACGCAACGGGTTTTGATAAGGTTTTTATAATAGATAAGAGTGATTCAAGAGGAAGGTTTATACTTATGTCGGGTTTAGACAATAGTACGGACGTCAAAACAAATCGCAAGCCCGCCATCTGGCGGCAAAGCAAGAACAACTACGCATTGGCGCGCTTTTTCTAAGCGCTTGCGTGGTGGGGACAGAGGAATAGAGCAGTTGAGTATTGACATTTTAGAGCTGAGACGTTTTAGAATCAGTGTCGATCCGTAATATTAGTAAGCAGGATTGTAACTGTGACTATTTAAAATAAACCCAGTGTGTCGAATAAATTCTGTGATTTCATTTGCACGATTATACCCACCGACCTGCCCACACACGGGTACAATCCAGTGAGTGACCGAATATTGACCATGAGAGTAAACACAAGACCATGTCGCATGAACCTATTTGTAGTGTATTTGTGTCGTGGCCATTTCGCAGAATTGATCACTTCATGATGAGGCCGACCATTTCTAAGATCTCGCCACGACATATGCACCAACTTCTCAATCGTCGGAAACGGAAACGGAGATCGAGAATTTTTATAGATCTTTCGGCACTAAGACTACTAGAGAACACTCTTGAAAGCTATCCCAGACGAGATATCTCTGTTTTAATGGGCGACCTAAACGTAACAGTTGGATCAACAACTCGTGAGGCCATCTAGCTAGAAGTATTAGGAAAGTATGGTCTTGGGGAAAGGAACGATAGAGGTGAGATGTTGCTTCAATATCGCGCAGAAAACTCTCTCACTATAAATAACACGTGTTTTCAGAACCATGCACGACGTCAATACATTTGAGTGACGCCAGAAGAGCGCTTCAGAAACCAAATTGGCTACATTGAAGTCGCAAACACTTTGGCACACATAGTTTATGACCTGGATTAACGCATAGCATACTTTTTATCCAGATAGTAGCTTCCTTTGGGACTATCGACTTGCACGAGGGTGGCAGCATTTACCCTATAGCACTTTGACCGACCTGGAACACAAACACAGGACCTGGTGCTTTGCAGTAGCGCCTGTGATCAGTTCACCAATAAGATAACAGTTTTTAAGCTGACATGGTCACAATCATTAGAATTAATATTTGTTTCGGGATATTTACCATGCATATTTTGTTTTTGGTTGAGAGCTCGACATTATAGCAGTTCTCGTGATCATGGCGCTTGTAACGGTGCCGAAATATCGAGCTCTCAACCAAAACAAATATTAATTCTAAGATAATAGTTGTTCTCAATAGATTGGCCGTCTGCTTACGACGCCACACGACAAAATGTGGTCACGATTCAGAGCTCCAAATAGTTGTATGGACCGTTTGTTCATTACACGACACCGCACCACACGTGACATGATTTACAAACGGTTTTCCAGCTATGTCGTCGATGCCGTTATGTCGTCCCGAGTTTTTTGCTGTGACGATTTAGCGATTGTACAAAACTAGTACGTGCTTGTTGACGACACGACACACCGCACCGCACGGCTCACAGGTAGTTCGTCTCACGCGCTTATAAAAAAATACAAGTGCACTACAGTTTCGTTGCGGAATCGTGTGAACAAACGAACAAACGACAGACCGTCTGCAGTGTTTCGTGTGTTAAACATCGTGACTGCAAATCGTGTCATGCGGGGCCTCGTGAACAAACGACAGCTCATTTTCATTGGTCGTTAACTCAGTCGTTCTCTGAATCTATCGACTAATGAAAGTAGGCTATCTATATCTAACTACCAATGCAAGCAGGTGTAAAGCAGCGTCTGCTCAGTCCCACTCTTTCAAAACAAATGCGCGGTGAAGAATATCAAACAATCCGTATGCGGGCCCTATCGACATATGAAAACGGTTATCGCATGCTGGCCCTATGGATGGCATGCTTAAACAGAAATCGCCCGTATCCCGCATGCGAGCCCTATCGTCAAATGAAAACGATAACAGCATGCGGTCCGTATAACATGCGTAAATAGTTATCGGCTACACCCCGAATGCGAGCTCTAACGACCAATGAAGGTGAGCCTTTATATGTTTCTTTTATTTATTTATATAACCAGTTATGCACACACACATAATATACAGACAAGAAGAAGAAACAGAAAAATAGGTACATAGGTGATGCTTATTACTATAGAAATCTCTTCCAGCACACATGCGACAGGAAAGATGAAAAAAAGAGATGTAGACATAGTGTGTAGAGTTGAAAAATAATTAACACAAAACGATTCATAAATAAGTAATAACTGATAAACAATACTGATTACAAAGTAAATATACTGTCATATATACATACATACATAATTGTAAAACCTACCAGTTTTACCTAACAGCACGTCAGCAAAGATTAGGGTTGTTTTTTAATAGACTGCCGAAGGAGGATAATGTGTTTATCAGTCTATGTATATATGTTTTTCCTATGTGGTGTTCTAGAGACCAAACGCTTTGACCGATTTTGAGGATACTTACGTCAATCGATTCGTCCTAACTTGTCACTGGCTACATTAAAATTAGAAAATAGAAAATGGCGGATTGCGGGCGCCATATTGTGAGAGCCCAATTTCTTTTTCTTCCAACCCCTTCGTGTGGTGTATCAAAATAAAGGATATTAAGAGGTGATTTCAAAAATATGTAACACTTATATGTTTCATCGGTTTTTTTTTTTTTTAATAGATTTCTTCCGCGTGAAATAAAAATGTCTAAATTTTTCATATACATTTTATTATTCACTTAATTTTCTTGTGTGATGTAAATATGATTATCATTTGATTTTTATAACATATATATAAACACATCTGTAAAGAAAAATACAATTTCTAATAAAAAATATCATTTTGAAATTTTTTGAATAGCTTTGCGTTATTTTACAGTTAAGATCATACGTTTAAAATTTGATTGGATTAGTTAAAGAATAAATAGATATAAGTGCGGATAAAATTAAACACACGGACACAACGGATCACAATATTACAAGTTAACTTAGACAATCTTTATAATGTCATTACTTTTATATTCCAGTGTCATCTTAACATAAATTCGTAAAAATGACTTTCATAGCATTGTAACGCTATATTTTGAAATCAATTTATTGGTTGCCGATCGTGTCCGATTGCCTTCGCATCGGCCTATAAGAGTTAAAGGAAGAGAGTGCACCTGTGCAGTAGCGTATTTACCCTTAGGTCCAGAGAGTCATGGCCCTGGGCGGCGGACTGGGAGGACGGACCACCCAGCCCCAACCTGCACACCGTATTTTCTAGAGACAAGGACTACTATTCTAACTGTTAATAGAAATCTAACGTATCCGAAGATATACAAGAATCTATAATAAGAAACGAGTACTCGTATGTAAGATGAAGTCTGAAAGTTGCACCAGTGACCAAAAAAAATTTCAAAAAAACTGGTTGATGTTTGATGCGTAGGAAAAAGAAAAAGAACGAAAATATATAGAAAAAAGGAACATGTTGTGAAAAAATAATGTAAATGAGGATGCTTGGTAGAGAAAGAAATGGTTTTTTGATAGATTTTCTACCTTGAAAAGGAGGTGCCTATTACGGCAAGCAGAGATGTATGTAAGAAGAAATGCTGTGCCGAAACCCAATTAAATGGGAAGAGGGATGATAATATATGTAAATAGTCTCGGGATGGGATCACACTAATATTATAAAGGCGAAAGTTTGTGAGTGTGTTTGTATGTTTGTCTCTTTCAAGCATAAATTACTGAACGGATCTGGACGAAATTTGGCACAGAGATGATACCTTTTATCTCGGGAATATGTTCCCTTAGGCTAATTTCGACATTAACGCCGCTGACAGTAGTTAGTACCCGAGTGAGTGCTAAAACATTCGCTGTTCTTGCAATCTAAATTCCCTTGATTGCAAAGTATTTCTGAATAAGAAGACAACGTATAACAAAATGCTAAATCATTCGATTTAACTTTCGAGCAAACTTGTTTTTTTTAATTGTAACACAACTTAGCGAAGTGTTTTTTTTTTTGTTATTTGGCGACAAAACCTATATGGCTTGGGGTCCGATATCTTTAAATACGCCACTGCATCTGTACATGTGCATTGTGTCTCCTGCACCGATGGGATTGGCTGCAAGAACTATTAATGCTTTGTTTCAAATTATGGTTTCAGTATTTAAGTAAACCATTTTTTGATAGTTCTTATTAGGTAACAATTGACAACACTGTTTCATGTTCCACAATCCCTATCTCCTAGCGCTCTCGCAGGGCTGGCATACTTCTCAGTCCTTGTAGCAGCTAGCGGGGTTGAACTTGCAAGGGTCTATGTGGTATTCGTCTCCGAGACCGAAGCATTTGCCCAGGTTCAACATGTCTTCCATGTCGCACCTAGTAAGAAAATAATTTTGTGTTATATTGGTGGACATTCAGGCATATATTAGGTAACTGCCCCCCATATATGTCGCGAGGGCTGATCAAGAAAAAGTTGCCTAAAGTAAATTTGAAAACTAGTTAAAACTGAAAAATAATGTTAGCTAATTTGGTAAACAATAAAGACCATTTATTCGTAACAGGAGTTGTTTAGTACTTATGTAGAAAATCTGCGGAATCAAAAGAATGCATGACGCAAAAGCGACCGAAGCGTGCTAGAAAATGTTAGCACACTGCCCAGGGTACGATAGAGTTTCTTTTCATAAATTTCTAATAATTAAATATGAGAGAGAACAGCACAGCTGACTATTGTCTGTACAATAGGGAAAAAAACAACACAATGCATTTTAGTAGAATTTGGAAGAACTATTTCCCAGTCTTTGGCTACGTATTATTCTACTAGCTGGTCAAGAAGACCAAAGCATATAAACGGCTGCTTAGCGCGATAAAGCCTCTCTCTAAGCTGTGAGCTGTATTAGAGAATCTGCTATTTTGGCTTTTTACGGTGTGAGAAATGAGCTTAATACATACAAATATATATAAACTCACGCCTTTTTCTCATGAGGTTAGGCAGAAACTACAGAACGCCACCTGCTAAGATCCTTACATACTTCTTTTGCTTCACTCACATTCATACATCTAGTCATAAAAGCCTCTTCTAAGCTGTGAGCTGTATTAGAGAATCTGCTATTTTGGCTTTTTATGGTGTGAGAAATGAGCTTAATACATAAATATATATATAAACACACGCCTTTTTCTCATGAGGTTAGGCAGAAACTACAGAACGCCACCTGCTACGATCCTTAAATACTTCTTTTGCTTCACTCACATTTATACATCTAATCACACACACACACGCCGGTTATGAGTACTGCGCACCTGATCTTTTTGAAGAACATCACCTATAAGGCCTATGTATGTCTTTCTAGGGCGTCCCCTCCCGGCGTTTCCAGTCACGTCTGCCTTGTAAATACATTTCGTTAGTCGCATTTTATTCATCCTCTCAACAATGGCCAAACCATCTTAAGGCTAGCTTTTCCCTACGAAGTAGGTATTTATCGCGCCACTGTTACCGCGAATCGAGCGGCGCGCTCGCGTGTGCGTCAAGACGACAAAAAAGCCACAGTAAAGGTGTGTAGAGAAGATTTATTTTACTATTGCTTTTAAAAGTTACTAAAATACTAGAGTTACATTGCGCGGTAAATAAATCATAACTTATAGTGTGTACTTTAGTTTTAAAAAAATGGCATAAATCGTATTTTATTAATTCAATTATTTGACTACCTAACTATTTATGTTTTTGAAAACATAAACGGACGTACTAAAAAGAAACAAAAAGAAAAAAAAAGTAAGCTGTTGTTTAATCAAAATCCAAGATGGCACCGATCGAAATTGCCAAATTTTTCGTCATGGGTGTAATTTTCAGGGTTTTTGGGGTCGCTAAATGCGAATTTGTGGTCAAAATAAAATGCCAAGATGGCACCGACCGAAATATTTCAAACTTTCGTCATGGGTGCCATTTTCAGGGTTTTTGGGGTCGCTAAATGCGAATTTGTGGTCAAAATAAAATTCCAAGATGGCGCCGACCGAAAGTTTTGAAACTTTTGTCATGGGTGTCATTTCCAGGGTTTTCGGGGTCGCTAAATACAAATTTGTGGTCAAAATAAAATTCCTAAATGGCGCCAACCAAAATTTTTGAAACTTTGGTCATGGGTGTCAGTTTTAAAGTCAGCTCGAAGCTCATGGTTTTTGGGGTCGCTAGATACGAAGCCAAATTCTTATCTAGCGACCCCAAAAACCATGAAAGTGACACCCATGACGGAAGTTTTAAAAATATTGGTCGGCGCCATCTTGTATTTTCATTTTGACACTATATTAGCATTTATCGACCCCAAAAACCATGAAAATGACACCCATGATGAAAGTTTCAGAAATTTTGGTCGGCGCCATCTTATATTTTCAATTTGACTCCATATTAGCATTTAGCAACCCCAAAAACCATGAAAGTGACACCCATGACGAAAGTTTCAGAAATTTTGGTCGGCACCATCTTGTATTTTCATTTTGACCCCATATTAGCATTTATCTACCCAAAAACCATGAAAATTACACCCATGACAATCAATCGTTTGGATTTCAAAAGAAGAAATCCACTTCGTTGGCTATTTTTTCTCTTATGCAAACTATACTTTCAAATATTAATAATAATTATATGACCACTGGCCTTTTTTTTGATCTATCTAAAGCCTTCGATCTGGTGTCACACGATATATTGCTACAAAAGTTAGAGGCTATTGGGATTAGAGGACCTGTACTCCAATGGCTATCGTCCTATTTAAGTAATAGAAAACAACGTGTCATCATTAATAAAATAAATAAAAATAATGAAATAATATCCTACTCATCGGAATATAAACATAATAAATATGGCGTTCCACAAGGCAGCGTTCTGTGCCCAATATTATTCCTCATTTACATAAATGACGATGAATGAAGGGGGGTAAGGGGGAGAACGGACCTAACATCTCTCCGGCCCCAACCGTCATCCTCACCTGCCCGCACTAGTGGTTCGTATGAATAGCTAGTGGCGACAGCCTCCGGTCTGCCGCGGTGCCCCCTGCTAGATAACGGACGAGGCTCTGGCGACCGAGCAATGGCGGTATAACCACACACCCACCCGGGCAACCTGGTGGAAGAGGCTACAGCGGCCTTGGGATCTAAATAATCTCTAAAATGTCTGGCGCAGAAGGCAAAGGGAAACCACTGCGGCTACATTCCCAAGAAAGTCACATGAGAGTACAAAGAAATGAGACACGATCGCCCTGCGAACCGATTAGCGACCGGCGCTGCGCTGCATCCGGGGCGCGCAGTGTGAAGTTGGCTACCGGCCATGGTGGGGTAGGAGACCAGGCCCCTCACGGAAACCGTGCTACTGGAAACTCAATCAAGCTACGACATATCCAGACGATAGGAACTTGGAATGTGCGCGGCTTAAATCATCCAGGGAAACTTACCATATTGGAACGCGAAGTAGATAGAGTCGGTGTGAACATCTGTGGTCTAAGCGAAACACACTGGAAGGGTAGCGGAAATTTATTGACAGACCATCACGCTGTTTACTTTTCTGGCAACTACATTAGCAGCAGCAACGGTGTAGGATTTCTGATACCGATAGCTCAGAGGAATTGCGTAATGGGATACGAGCCGGTAAACGATCGAATTATTAGCATTAAGATAAAAGCATCACCGATAAATCTTAACATCGTTCAGGTATATGCCCCTACCTCTACAGCGAGCGACGAAAAATTTGAGAAGTTTTAATCCGAATTAGAGTCAACAATAGCGAAGGTACCCAATAGAGAGCTATTAATCATCTTGGGAGACCTGAATGCTAAGATCGGGGAAAACGCTGATAAACTAAGCAAGTGCGCCGGAAGATACGGGCTCGGCAAGCGAAATGAACGGGGTGAACGCTTGTTACAATTCACCTCAGAAAATGACCTACTAATTGCAAATAGCCTCTTCCAACACCACCCTCGAAGGTTGTACACATGGGTATCGCCTGATGGAAAAACCCGCAACCAGATCGACTACATTATGATGCGGTCACGATGGAAATCATCCATAACAAACGCCCGTACATTACCTGGGGCCGATTGCGGGTCTGACCACCAACTTTTGATCTCGAAGCTAAAGCTCAAACTAACAGCAGCCAGAACCATCAAGACAACGAGGAAACTTGAAGTGAAGGATGCTCTCGAATTTCGTGCGATTGTGGAATGGAATTGGTCAAAATGGTCGGCAACGGATATGGCTAACGAAACAGCTGATGCACTATGGGGCCACGCTAAGTCACTCATCGTTTCAGCGGTCTCAGAGTCAACTCCATCAATCGGAACCCACAAAAAACAACACTGGATGACTGATGACACCTTCAAACTCATTGAAAAACGCCAGAAGATGAAAGCAGCGGGAGCTGATATCAAAGATCTTAATGAAATTTGGGCAAAAATACAACTAAAATGCAGACAAGACCATAATAACTACCTACGCAACATTTGTACAGAAATCGAGACGCATGCAAACAGGTATGAGTCAAGAGACTTGTACCACAAGATCCGTCTCATTACAAAAACGCTGCCGTCTAAAACCTGGGCTATTGAAGATCATAATGGCCGAATAGTCACTGAACTGGACCAAATTTCAGAAGTCTGGAGGAACTACTGTCAGTCCTTGTTTGAAGATCCTCAGTCGCAAAGTTTTGCATCCACGGAACCTACGAGTGATATGCTGGAGCCAGGTATCCTTAAATCAGAAGTAAGAGCCGCTATTCAACATCTTAAGAATGGGAAAGCCACAGGGAAAGATGAAATTCCAATAGAAACTATTCGAGCAATGGGAGAACATGGCGTTCATATCTTCTACACCATCTGCAACAAGATATGGCTCACAGGCAAGTGGCCTTCGGAATGGACTCACTCAGTTTTCACTCCTCTTCATAAAAAAGGTACAACTAAGAAATGTGGCAACTTTCGACTAATTGCCCTAATATCACACTCTAGTAAAATAATGCTGCACATTATAAACGAACGACTGAAATCGTTTTTGTCCAGAGAAATTGCGCCAGAACAAGCCGGTTTTGTAAAAGGCAAGGGAACACGTGAGCAAATTCTCATCGTTCGTCAAATTATCGAAAAAGCTCGAGAATTCAACAAGCCGACATACATATGCTTTGTTGATTTCTCCAAAGCGTTTGATTCAGTGAAATGGCCAACACTGTGGAAAACACTACTGGACACGGGCACACCTCAACACCTCGTAAACCTGCTCAGAGGACTCTATGAAGGAGGAACAGCATCAGTGCGGACAGATGACGTCTTCTCAGACAATTTCCACCCAAGTGCGGGTGTACGACAAGGATGCATAGTTTCACCCTTGCTGTTTAACATCTACACGGAGCTTATAATGCGAATCACTCTCGAAGATTAGAACGATGGTGTTATAATTGGTGGATACAGGATTTCTAACTTACGATACGCAGACGACACCACCTTATTTGCGAGTAACGCGGACCTCATGCAGGAATTACTTCACAGAATGGAGCGCGTAAGTCTAACGTTTGGACTGAAGATTAACCGATCCAAGACCAAGATTATGATCGTGGACCGCGTCAATGACAACTCGCCAGAAGTAACACAGATTGCGAACTGCGACGTGGTTCAAGCCTACGTATACCTTGGGGCCTTAATCACAAACAGTGGTGGTTGCGTAGATGAAGTGAAGCGTCGTATGGCCATAACCAGAACCGCGGTAGAGAAATTAAAGAAAGTGTGGAAGAATCGCAATATCACCAAAGCCACCAAAGTCAGACTCATGCGAACATTGGTGTTCCCAATCTTCCTTTACGCAGCAGAGACATGGACAGTGCGTGAGTTGGAAAAGGGGAAGATAGATGCTCTAGAGATGTGGTGCTGGAGGAAGATGCTCGGCATATCGTGGACAGAGTTCCGCACCAACGTGTCCATACTCCAGGAACTCGGCATCACAAAGCGTCTATCGTCCATAGTACAGACGCGCATACTGCAGTACTTTGGCCATGTCTCTAGGCTTGATAACAACTCTAAAGAACGGCTGGTCGTGCAAGGAAAAGTAGAGGGAACCAGATCACGCGGCAGATCACCTATGCGCTGGACTGATCAAGTTAAATCTGCAGTGGGAAGCCGCGTATCAGACTGCACCAGGCAGTCTACAAACAGAGAGAGATGGCGGCAGATCGTGAAAAGAGCTGTATCCGCCTCTAACACCAAAGTGGATGACTCAACGTGACCACGACCGCTCTGCCAAGAGCGAAACGACAGAGGAGGAGACATAAATGACATAATAAAAATAACTAATCATAAATGCTTATTATTTGCCGAAGACATATCTATTATAGTGACATCAAACAAAAAACATAACATTTTAGATCATGAGCTTGACATTAATAATACAATTGACAAATTACTGCACTGGCTTGACATTAACCGTTTAAAGATAAATTTAGATAAATCCGTTTACATCCAATTTAATCGTTCTAATAATCATAAAAATTACATTAAACTCAATATTAACAAAATCAAAGAAGTAACTCATGTAAGATTTTTGGGTGTTATAATATATAAAGATATCAATTGGAAAGAACACATAGACAATGTTAGCACTAAAATCAATAAATTTGTATACGCTCTTAAACAGGTTAAAAATGTAACTAACATAAAAACTGCTATAATATCATACCACGCATATGTCGAATCGGTACTACGTTATGGGCTTGTAATGTGGGGTAACAGCAACGACTTCTGTAGAGCATTCATCGCTCAAAAGAAGTGCATGAGATCAATTTGTGGACTTAAACCTGACGACTCATGTCGGCCAATATTTAGGAAACTTGGTTTGTTACCTTTACCGTCTCTTTACATTTACGAAGTATGTATGTTTGTAATGAAAAATAAACAATTATTTTTATCTGCAAATGATGTGAATCCTCGGAGCAGACGAGATCCCTATAGATTAGTGTTGAATGATTTGCCTAGGCTAACTAAGTACAATAATAATTGCCTAGCAAT
Organism: Orthosia cruda; assembly: GCA_964057195.1. NCBI lineage: Eukaryota > Metazoa > Arthropoda > Insecta > Lepidoptera > Noctuidae > Orthosia > Orthosia cruda. The sequence goes on from OZ059847.1 coordinate 9,380,795, forward strand.
GTGTGTGCGCATTTATAATAAAATACCGAGGCATCTTAAAGCATTCAATACAGAATTGTTTCAAACTAAATTTTATAAATGGTTGCTTGAACATAGTTTTTATAGCATAAAAGAATTTATAGATAAAAAAATTGATGTTCTATCTAGTTGATTCCTCCTTACCTGTTTGCCTGATTTGAAATATTGCATGCTTTGTCTAATCCTAGCTAAACATGTTTGTGCCATATAAACTTGTATTTAACACAATTATATACCATGTTTTACGCAAATAAATATTTTATTATTATTTTATTATTATATATCAAAAATTTCGGTGAGCGCCATTTTGAATTTTTATTTTGTCTAATTACCCAAAAAACAAAATAAAATACACCCATGACGAATATTTCGGTCTTCTTTGAAGTCTGTTAAAAAACTTTCCTAACCTACTGATTCCGTTACACTGTGGTCTCATAATTAATCGGTCGATAGATTAGCGAGAACTCCAGCTCGAATAAAACTAGCATAGGTCCTGCCTCGTCAAGGCCTCGCGGGCGACTGAAGAGCCGTACGGCGGCCGCTGTGTTATTTATAAATTTATTATTAAAACAATTAAACTATTTTATAAATTCTACTCTGAGAATAAAGTTCTATAAGTTGTTAACTATTTTAGAAATATTTTTTGGGAGTAAATACTTCATAATCTTCAAGAAAATTAAAATAAATCATCAATAAAACATCGCTTCCGATTTTTTTTGATCGAGTGAAGTTCAAGACTCAAAAGTCTCAGAAATGAAAAGGACATATAGTGAACTACAATATATATATTTTTTTTTCATTTAAAAATCACTATTTGTTTGTTTAATAATGAATCAAAGAGATTTAAAAGTCGGGCTACCTGCCCTTAACATACTCTTTTCAATTTTAGTAACAACAAATAGTAAAAAACAACACAATACAATAGTAACTGATTAAAAGCATTTAAGACTGCATGAGCTGTAAATTAGTGTAACCGTACTACAGTTTATTTTCAAAGCGTATAGTATAAATATTAACTATTTTACAGCCTCTAGAATTATTGAAGAGAAAACATAGGTTAGTAGTGCAATGATAACATCAATTTTGTCATAACCGCGCAATGCGACTTATTAATACAATTTTATTGGCTCGCTAGTTTGGCATAACAGGTGAGAATAAGTAGGAACACAAAAATCAGTAAACAATACGGAGTCCCGTCGCTGTTTAGTCCAATTTAAATACTTTCGAAAAAAAATGCACGTGACGAGTGCAATAAAACCCGGTTAAAGACGGCCCTGGACACGCCACATAATATTTTATAAGGAAGGGTAGCCAACAGTGCTGCCAACTCGTTTATGCAAAAACGCGTTGCTAGCTCTTTAAAATAGCGCTAGAAAGCGCTAAATGGTCGCTGTCAAAAAAAGTGCTGTATTCGGCGCCAAATAAAACAAAATTTTCTTTGTAGTTGTTTTTTTATTATTATTTTAGTTTAGTTAAAGGAGTTGTGTTGTGAGAAGATAGTCTCACTGCACAACTCCTTAATCTGACTCAGAATAACTGACAGCAACTTATAAACTACTGTGGAACATGAAAAGAAGTTAGCAGGAATCCCCAACTCATAGACTACTAAGATACCAACATAAGAAACATAGCAGCATTTAAGTGAAGCTAGTTCTAAAAAAATAGTGATTAGTTCCTTGTTACGCACATCACAGAATAAATTATAGTAGATGTTCATATCATAATACGATTTCAAAAAGCGCTAGATTTAGCGCTAGTCGCTAGAACGCGCTATTGTACAAAAAACTGCTAGATCTGACGCTGAAAGTGCTAAGTTGGCAGCACTGGTAGCCAACGAAGTAATTGTGTAACACACCATCATTGGTAATGCCTTAAAGCTATAAAAAAACAACAACACTTATTGCAGTGTTTACGTTATTGTTCTGACGAATTTTATAAACATAATATGTAGCAGCGAATTAGAAATTTCTATCAAAATCCGTCGGATTATGATGAGATTGTGTTAGGAAGATACAGATCTCAGAACATTTAATAATTAATGTTAGGTAGTTACACAGTTTTATCTAATAATTAAGTACATAAATAATAATTATCGTACATTAACTTCTATTCATCGGATAACACGATAGTTAGAAACTTGTTAATCAGTGTAAACTAATGTATGTTTCTTTGTGAAGATAATCTATTTATTTATAAATTTATTATTATTATCATTTGAATTTCTCGGGACCCTAGGGTCCCGGACCTTTAAAAGATTTACCAAGGGCCGAAACCAACTCGCAGAGGCCTTGCTGGACATGTAGGCTGAAATGTGACACTAACAGGCGATTATCCCTGAATGCACTAGTCACTACGCAAGAGCACCCAAAGACAATCCCCGGCTGGTGCAGGACTATTGCAGAATATGGAGACAAAACACATTGGGCTATGGGTTTGGGAATGTTCGTGGATCGATTACCTAAAACGATACAAGGACTATTGACCCCTGCCTGACCACTGTTGATCTACACAGCTATAAAATGGCAGGGGATGTCTTGCTCACTTAATTAATGGGTGCCCCCATAAACAGTCTCTAGCACTTTAGTGACGAAGCGCCAAAGGGGCAACATATACGGAGGTGCTTAAAGAATGGAGAGATATGCCACGGCTATCAGGACAATCCCTGCAGTACGGTCAAGATCCCTACCAGCATCTTACTCGGTTAACTTCCTTCCCCCGAGCACGTTTGCTCTTGCGTATCTCCACTCAAGCCAACCAAATAAGGCAAGAGAGAGGTGGGAGCTCTGTTCCCCGTCAGTGTTCACACCGACCGGCCAATAAAGGCAAGCCGTAGACGAGGGATAAGACTTCTTCCTGGTGATCAGGTCCATGGGGTCGCCACTGCGGATTGCATCTATCTTACTCTGGCCCTCAACCTAGGCATGTTGCGGCAAAGTAGTATCTACCTACACCGACCTAGAGTACATTAGAGCACGGAAGCCCTACCTTAAAGTCAACGTAGGGATACTGCGGTGGGGTAATGATTATGTCCTTTATGCATTAGATTTCTTATTATGTCGTGGTGGCACAGTGGTTAAGACCATACCTCCCGTGCTTGAGGTCGTGGGTTCGAATTTGTATGTACTTTCTAAGTTAATCTTGGACATCGTTGACAACGGTGAAGGAAAACATCGTGAGGAAACCTGGACTTATAGTGAAGTTTATTATAAGATTGTGCTCCATTGGTGTAATTGCTGCAAGGCGTTCAGTGCGAAGATAAACTAATAAATATAATATATAAATATTAAAAACATTTTAAATATTTTAATAAAATAAATTAAAAAAGAATATTTAGAAATATAAAAAATTGAGGGCCACCGGTATCGGGAAAGGTAAGGTCCAAGCTATCTGCAATATGCCCGATAGATTTCAACCGTGCCGTCCTTCACAATAAATTTCCAGTAGTTATTCGTCATGATATCTTAATCCATAATTGCACAGACAAACCCTTCGGTTTCCCCAAAGAGGTCACCGAAACGCAGCCAGGCTACGGACGCTGATTGGTCTTCATCGGACCCATACCCTACGCCCGGAAAAATCGTCCGTGAAGCTCCTTACTTTGCTATATCTCCCTGCGATCGTTAGTGTCAAGCACTGCAAGATTGCGCCAGTTCTCATTCGCCAAGGAGAGCGGGATGAGTCCCTTGTCCACTGCTATTACATCTCGATGCATACCCACGGCCAAGGCACACTTCCGCGGGATATACAATCTCATGACCGACGATCGTCAGTGATGCATTCGATAAGCAGTCAACCGTGTACGGACCCGCCTATCCAGGGCGTCAAGTTCCGTTTGAGTCCATTTGAGTATACTGAAAGAGTATATCAATACCCAACCGTTGAAGGCGCGCACCTTGTTTCCGACCGAGAGAAGGCTGTTGAATACCTTCTTTAGGCAGCCAAAGAAGCGTTTCTTCAACGATTGCTTCATGTCAATAGCACTTTTAAGTTTCGTTTAGAGGGAGGTATCTCAGGCTTATGGAATCCCGAGTAGAATTCCTACGGATTCCACAATCATTTGTCCACACCAAACTCCATCCTGATGGCGCTACTAAAAATTTCAGTTACCTTCAGTAGCTCCATCAACTAAAGATTGCTGGGGGCAAAGGGATTCAGGCCATCCATGTAAAAGGGTTGAGATATAACCTGACCACCTCTCTTCAACCAATAGCCTAGCCCTGAAATTTCTGGCAGCATGCTTAGATCTTGCGCATCAGGGATGTTTGCCGAAACACGTGTGGTTGTTTTCAATACCATCCTGCTAAAAAGGATGGCGTTCATGATGCGCAGAGTGCGTGGGAGCCCCAACAGCATTCTGAAGATCATCTGTAATAAGACATGTTGCGCCATTATGGCGCACTGGGTACATGCATGTGCCCGGCTTACGCACCGGGTAAGCGCAACAGATATATGAACTGATTCTTTTGTTTTGTTTTGTTACTAACATAGCTTATAAGTAGGATGTACTAACAACATAAACAAGTTTGGTACTAACATAGGTTGTAAGTATTGTATACTAACATTATAAATAAAATGTCGTGTCTAAGTGTGTTACTAACATAGTTTTTAAGTAATTTGTAATACTAACAAAACTACCTTTTTGTACCTTTGAGTCTGCAATAAAATATTCTTATTTTATTTTATTCAGGGCTAGGCAAAACCAAAGTGGACTCAAACTATCGCCCTGGAATATACCTCAATCGATCCTTACAGGTTCGCTATTCCTCTGGATATTTCGGCATCCTGGATAGCGCAGAACCGTGCTCCATTGCCCCATACACGACATCAGGAAGGTGCGTAGAATTGTATATATTTTATACAATTCTAGCACCCTCATGAACCATGTATGAGGCACCGAGTCATAGGCCTTCTTATAATCTATCCAACATGTCGACAGATCCTTTGGAAGACGCCGAACCTGTTGGCTAATGGCAATATCTATAAGGAGTAGCTCCATAGTACCGCGGGGCCCATTCCAAAGACCGACATGATGGAGTTATTGTCGACGTGTTTATTAATTAAGATTGTCTGTAACAGATTGCCTAGTGCGATAAGACCGCTCATTGTACACTTGTATATTTGAACGTTTGTACCGTATGTTTTTTGTGGTGTACAAAAAAGTATATAATAAATACATAATTTTAATTCTGAAAATGGATGTAAGAACTTTATAGACCGTTAGTAAACAAGGATTATTATTGTTATAACACGATATTTTTTTGGGAGCGCACATGCTTTATTTTGTTTAGTAAAATATAATTATTTCTGGGATATTTATACGCCCATGCTAGCCTTCAATAAGCACAAAAAAAAAGTTGTAAAAATATTGCCATCTATCGAATTCTGTATATGACAAGAGGCTCTAGACATGTGTCATTCGACGTCAGCGATCGTGATGGTCGAAATGCCAAAATGCAAGGGATTGATCTCGTGACATTTCGATATCGTTTGACATTCCCAAACATATTTGTTCCGTATGATGTCGGACGTAACAAATTTCACCATCGTAAAAGGCGAGAAAGGGACACACCAGAGAATGGGCAGCAGCGTTCTCTGCGCACTCTAACATCAAACTGCGATCGCCCATTTAATACCGAACGTATTAAAGACGAGATCGAGCGGAATAAGGGCTCCAAGGTCTTTGCAATATATCTGACTCAGCTCACGAAACTGAATACCGACGCTGGCAGGATCGTATTCGCCAAACCGGAGCTTCTGAGGGAGATCGAGAGATTCTATGGGCAGTTGTACACATCAACCAGTAAACCCGTCGTGAATCTAGCAAAATACCCTTGAGCTAAATTAAACCGACACTATACCGAAGACATTCCAACTCATGAAGGCGGGTGGAAAACCAATACTTAAGGCCCTTCAGAATCTGTTTGATTCCGTCATAATCGAGGGGGAAAACGCCACAGGCATGGTGCAGGAGTGTGGTGGTACTATTCTTCAATAAGGGTGATAATGCCCTGCTGAAGATCTATAGGCCCATCTCACTTCTTAGCCATGTCTACAAGCTGTTTTCAAGAGTTATCACGAATCTCTCGCGCGCAGGTTTGAACCTCAACAAGCCGGATTCCGGAAAGGCTTTAACACCGTATACCACATATATACGCTGCGCGGCAGGTTATACCGAAAAGTACAACCTGCTTCTCTGCTTAGCTTTTGTGGACTACGAAAAAGCCTTCGATACGATCGAGACTTGGGCTGTACTGCAGTGTCTCCAACGGTGCCAAATCGACTACCGGTACATTGAAGTGTCGAAGTCTTTTTACAAAAACACCACCATGTCAGTTCGACTTCAGGATCAGACCTCGGAACCCATCCTTCTGCAGCGATGTGTGAGACAGGGTGACGTCACATCTCCGAAACTGTTCACCGCTGCTCTGGAGGATATCTTCAAGTTTTTCGACGGCATCAACGTCAATTGCGAGTACATCACTCACCTTCGGTTTGCCGACGATATAGTGGTCATGGCTGAAACCATGGAGGACCTCAGTACAAAATGCTCGATGACCTCAGTAGAGCTTCCGAAAGAGTGGATCTTAAAATTAACTTGGACAAAACCAAGGTGATGTTGCACATGTTACACCCACTCCTATCAAGGTCAGAGACTCTATACTCGAATTTGTGGACGACTATGTCTACCTGGGACAACGATCTAGTTCGGTAGGGCCAACTTCGAGAAAGAGGTCAATCCACCTTCAGGCAGGCCGTCGAATCCGACTCGGGTGAGCAGCGTTCGGGAAGTTGCGCGGTGTTTTTCGTCCAACTTACCACAGTGTCTCAAGACGAAAGTCTATGACCAGTGTGTGTTGCCAGTTATGACATATGGCTCTGAAATGTGGTCGCTCACAATGGGCCTCTTCAAAAAGCTTACAGTCACCCAAAGGGAGAGGGCCATGCCCGGAGTATCCTTGCGTGATCGAATCAGAAATGTAGAGATCTGCAAGAGAACCAGGGTTACCGACATAACCCGAAGAATTGCCAAACTTAAGTGGCAGCGGGCAATTCTTGAGTGGCGACCGCGAACCGGAAGATGTTGCGTTGGAAGACCTGCCACCAGGTGGACCGACGCCTGGGTGAAGTTTGCGGGGACCTGTTGGATGCGGGTCGCTCTGGACCGTTCAATGTCGACGCTTGGGGGAGGTCTATGTCCAGCAGTGGACGTCTTTCGGCTGATATGACGTTGATAATGAACATATTTGACGTTTTTGCAATCGATTTCACCACGCCTTCGATGATAGAATCTCACTTGTCTAGGGCCACAGGTGCATCACAATGATATTTGCATAGGTACTTACTTGCTCTCCTCTAGCAGCTGCTTCTCGGCGCCATTCAGGGCCGGTATCTCGTATTCCACGATGCCTCCCTTGCCGACCTTCACGGGCGTGGCGCAATACTTCATGCCGTAACACTTCTTCGGATTCCCTTGTTCTACTAGCGCACTGTCGATGAACGCTGTTGTCTCGAATAGACCTGAACACCAGATATATTGTTACTTACTGCTATACAAGACAATTATGGTATTAAACCATCTTCGCATTATTGAAGAAACATTTTTATGTTTTATATGTTAGGGTTATGTGCACCAAATCTCTGGAATATGAGTAATATCAATTTTTTTTCTATGTCCGTTATTCGCAAGCGCTACTGCTGCTGAACTGAGATTCTGGGTTTGATTCCCTTATGAAATAGATTAGCATTTTGCATCTGAAATTCCTCAGCAGCAGGCGGCAATCTGGATTTGTGCCCAATTGATAGCATTATGCTCCCCCTCCCCCACAAGTAGGTTTGCCAACACTAAAATCAGCCAACCAGACCAAGAAGCGTACAATCTCCTGATTTTGGAGCTTATAACCCGGACATTTGAACAGAGTATTTTCTCTAAGTTACTCAGTGGAATAAAATATAGATTTTATTTAATTTCATACATTTTAAACTATATTTAGTTTTAAAAAGACAAAAAACAGAATCTTCTTCAAGGAACTATTAGCAGTCCTACATTTTCAATTTTTAACCGTCTTTAAATAAAATTATAGTATTATAACGCACCTGGCGTCGAGTGCGCGTGTCTTAGCGACTGGTAGTGATTTGAAGACTTTAAAACCAATAGCCTTATTGCGTAATGAATTCGACAAGGCAAAGGGCAAAGAGTATCAAAAATCGCGTCTTTTATCTCGCATGTGATTGGTTGAGCCAATCACATGCGAGATAAAAGACGCGATGTGGATTTCCGTCTATGTGATTGGTCGATTTTCCATGTTCTTTGACATTTGTCTTGCAGAACTCATTACGCAATTAGGTTGCCAGACTCCAAGTAAAACCCCGCCAGGACGCTCCCCGTACGCATTCTTAACTAAGACAAATCCGGGAAATCCCGGACGGATGGCAACCCTAGTTACAAGGAACTTAAACATAATTAGCGAAATCTGGACGACTATAGGAAGGCATATCTTTATCTACCCCTTCAGAGTATACAAGCGTGATGTCATGCTATGAATAAAACAGTTAATACCTTTCATTAGATTGATAACAAATCTAGCTGTAGAGAAGCCGATGGAGAGGTGCCCTTGCTCGTTGTTGCTCTTGACCCTGCAGATCAGGTCGTCTGCTTCGCGGACAAGCCGAGACAGGCAGTTGCACTGGACAAGGAACAAGCATTGCACACCCAATCATCATATTGAATATCGTTGTGGCATCTAGTTATCACAGAAGTCTGATGAGTGGTGGACTACAATAGGGTCGTTTTACTAAGAAAGCTGGTGCTCTTTTGCCAGCGCTAAGGTACAAGTGCCGAGTCTAGCCGGGCGAGCACTGCCTCTGTGATGGCTGAGGCTTGAGTCACGCATTTTATCACAGTTTGTGCTCCCAAATTGTGATAAAAATGTGTGACCCAAGCCTGTCACAGTAGGCCGTGCTCGCCCGGCAGCAGATTGTCAATGATGATCGGTGCAGTAAGTTACTTTTTGTACGGCTTACCTTAAGGTTGCCCTAATCGACGGCACGAACTATTTTGTGCGCGGGGTTAAAATACACGCTATCTCATCCGACAAAACGTGCGAAAGAGATAGATGCTGTGATGACCAATAAGAGGCTAGTTCGTGTACGAATACACATTTTTAGCAAATTTTTAGCGTAATGGATGATGATTTAGGACGAAAACGGCCGCACGAAATTTTATAAACAGACCTTTGGGAGTATGGATATCATGAAAAAAACTACTAAATGTATCTGTTCAAAATAAAATTATTTGCATTGTTGACTTATCAATCTATCGCACTGTTTTGCAATTTTCCTTCTTCTAATGTTATTTATTTGCACCCAAAGATGCGTTAAAATTAGTGTTGAATTATGGAACTTTCGACGCTCATAACTTTCAAATTTATTTATTTCTTACTTTTTGGTTTCCAAACAGGGCTAGATAATGATGAGACAAATTGATATAACTTTTTATATAGAACGTACACCGTCAAACAGTGGAGTAATCGCCAGACTACGTTTGTATGGAATAAAAATCGACCAGGGCAACCTTAAGGGCCTTCCAACGCTTTAGTGTCATAAAGAGTAACTTTCTAAAGCATACTCTTTAGTAACGGCTAGGTTAAAAGGTTTGTTTAAAAAAAATAATAACACAATATTTTTCACTACTTTTGGATACTCCTCCAAAACGAATTGTATGTCTAAAATATTTTACAGAGAAAAAATTATGGCTAGAATTACTTCATAATTGAAATAGCATAAATAAATCAAAGAATATTTTGCAAACATAACTGTCCAAAAGGAGGTTCAATAATGATATTCTGTCTCTGAGCGGGCGCACGGCCAGTACTGCGTTAAGATTGGGGAATGTATACGACTTAAATCAGCATCCACAAGACCAATCACGTGCGAGATGAAATCCACAACGCGTCTTTCATCTTGCACGTGATTGGTCGATTGATGGGGTTAAATCCTTTGTCTTGCCGAATTCACTTACGCAATCAGGCTGCAGATTTGTTTGGGGTCGTTTCGAGCTGGTTGAAATTTCGCGCTGGCAAACCTGCTCCAGGTAGGTACCAGTTTTCTATGTAAATGCACCCATTTCCAGTATGTAAAGCGCATAGCTTTTTTAGCAACCGGCACCCCATTTGCGTAACACATACACAGTAAGTCACACTTTCAATCATAACCGAATGAAATGCCTGGGAGGTAACCATCCGCTCTTAGAACAAGGTTATTTCGAGTGTGCCTAAGGGACAGATGTATATGACTTGTATACATCTGTCCCTTTTTCCCAGTGGAACCATGATCGTTGTGACACGTCATGGTACGAGGTAAGAAGACCCGCAGGGTTGAGATGTTCTGATGTTCTAACAGTGCACTTCGTAAGTACATCAAGCGAACCCACTTCCACATACCGTTCCAGCGTCCCGCTTTTGCCTAGTGCCAGTAGCGAGTTTCGGGCGTCAAAGTGACGTTGACAGCTCCAAGTGCACAGATAATTTCACTGAGTAGTACTTACGGTTGTCTGATCCAGACCACCCTTATCAGATTTCCCGGCGGAGAACACGGGAACTCTGGTGCAGCGGCCGCAGCCGCAGACAACAGGGAGGCTGCTCTTTGCGGGGTCGCTCCCAACCTTGCTGCAGAACAGCTGGTTGGCTCGCATCGCATTCACCGCGTTCACGCCCAGGACTCGCCGCTTGTCGAACACACGCGCTATCTTTAGGGTCTGAGGTAGAAAAGGGTAGGTACAATAAGAATGCATGTACTGTATTTACTAAAATAGCGCCAATAAAAAGATATCGTGGTACCAAAAAGACCTGTCTCGCTGTTTTCTTCACAAAGTTGAAAATTATACCTCGAGAACGTAAGCACTACCTATATAAAAAAAGTCATATGTTTAGTAAACAGGATTATTTTTGCCCCAGTATCTATGTCACCAGTCTATTGTCTACACGTATTCCAAATTTCATCCAAATCGATTAAGCCGTCGAGACCAAAAAATCAAAAATCATTTGGCATCTAAAAGCCGCATAACAGGCGATGGAAATCTGTCACTTTGAAACAATCTTCACTTTATCCACAAATTATATGCAGAGACACATCTATATAAGAGTACCAAAATGCGTGCAGTTACTCATGGAACCTGTCGAAGTTTGAAAGATTCACAACAATCTTAACATACAGACAGTTACTTTTATCCTATACTACAAATATTGTAAATGTAAAATCTGAATATTTAGAAGATGATTATTGTTTGTATGTTTGTAACTTTTATTAATTATCATCATCATCATATCAGCCGAAAGACGTCCACTGCTGGACATAGACCACCCCGTGCGTCTCGCACAATACTATATATTTATTATCAATACAATTTTGTATTTTTGAATACCTACTACTCGTATGGGTTTTATGGTTGAATTAAATATAAATGAATTGGATTAGTAGGAACAGGTTACTATGATCAAAACTAACATGAGCGCAAAGCGCAAAGTTGCAGTCAACCGGCGGCGTCTGGACCGCCACGATTGCTTGCGGGCAGAACTCTGCGACCGCTACCGTAGCCGCGCGCACAATTTGCAGGTTCTGGTAGAAGAGGTCGCGGTCCAGCGTGCAGCAGTACGGCGGCGGGATGTACGCGCCCCCGCAGATCAGCACCACATCTGCGTCCTGTGGTCACAAGCATGACTCATGGTCACACAGATACAGGTAGATAGGTTTGTGATAATACATCGAGCTCAAAGCTCAACTAAGAGACTCTTCGAGCCTCCATAGACGGAATGCTTGGAGCAGTACGTGCCAATAGCCAAAGTGTCACTGTTGGACAATCTGCAGTTTCAATACAAAATTGACGTTCATAATACAAGAACAGCTTTTGCAGTCGCAGCTAAAAACTACAGATTGTCCCACAGAGCGACAGCTTGAAGCAGAAGGCAATTTGTCCAATGATGCTCTTATTGGTAATTATCTAAAAGCCAAATATAATATATTATTAAATTCGATGTGCCATAAGTAGGGTCGGTTTTGGCTACTAGATTGATTCTTTATGGGTACTTTGTAATTTGAATTTTATGAATGAAGGCCGACAAAGAAAGACTTGACTACATAACGAATCGAAAGGCAACTGCAAGGACTAGATTCACAGATCGCAGTTTGACTAGGCTATTGATTCTTTAGATCTTACATGCAGAGCATCCTTGAGGAACATGCGTCCCTGGTAAGCCGCGATTTTGGTGCTGGTATCGAGGTGGGCAAGGTCAGTGGCCACTCCGAGGACGCCCGACTCCGGAGACTCTTCGTACATGGCCAGTTGCTTGATCACTTTCTGCTGCTTCAGAAACAGGCAGACGATGCGGCCCACATCGGATCCAGCCCCCACCACAGTTACCTAAGGTGGCAGGTACAAACAGCGGCATCAACATGGTAACCCTTTTCTAAGGTATACTTAGACAAGCTTAGGCTTTTCTGATGCAGCTGTCTCCTGCTGGATTTGTATGGCATCTTCCTTATAAAAATAAAGTAGCAAACAAGGGATTCCATGACTGGTTGCTGGTAAATTCATCTTACAGGTGGCCTCGCCTTTGGATATATTCCGAGATATTTTTAGGGAGATTGGTAGAAATGATGCCCTAGGCAAATACAAATTGTAAACGTTCAAAACATATTATTTACTCGGAAATTAAGACCAATTGCAAAACCACATTGGACTAATAACTCTATAGAAGATATATCTACTAACGAAGCTATCGCATATCAACCACAGACCTTCTGCGGCGGGAACCGAGGTACCGGACAGTACCTCTCGCAGTCTTTCTCAAGCTGCGCTAGGGCATCATTCATCACGAAGTTCTGGTACCCTCGTGTCGACTGCAGCGTCGGCAGATACAGCTGCATCTGTTTCGCTGCCACGAAGGTTCTCAACAACATCCTGAAGTTACAAAAAAATCGACGGAACATAGTCACGAATGAAATATTCGCTGCGTTTAAACGTCGTTCTAACCACGCCTAGGCTACGTGAAAAGTATGGTTTCGTTGCCTTCGTCTTCGCAATCTCCTTAAACTGTATATTCACTTATATCTACGTATTTTTTGGACTTTGAATTTTGTTTTATTTTCGCATTGTTTGTTTTACGGTTTTTTTTTTTTAACTGACGGTTTTTGGTAATCTGGCAATTATAGCTCAGTGAGTGGTTTTTGATTCTTTGAAAAGTTTTCTATCAATATCTCTTTTTTTCTGGTCAGCCAGCCTCCTAAAGGTGTATGCGCCTATCCCATTACTTTCGAAAAACGTACGAAACCAATGTAGATTACTTTTATACATAAAATTACTATGCGTAACTTGAAGTATTATTTGGTTTTTGTTTAATCGCAATCGGTTCACTCTATCACAACATGACATGATCACAAGCAACACAACAGAAGAGACAACCCGCAACCGTACGGTGTGGCGCAGAAATACTAGGAGGTCTGACCCCAAATAAACTGGGAGAACAGTCAGGAGAAAGAAGAAGAAGAAGAAGGTTCACTCTATCAAAAGAGATATGGATTTAAAGTGATCAAGAAGTAAAATATCACAACAAGCAATTCAGATACTCGAACGTCGAACTCCATATTCGATAGATGGCGCTGTGCATTTGAGGTCATCATGTCACGCCTGATTTTGTGACACACAAATTGACGTTTTGCTTATTCACTCACTCACTTTTTTTTTCTTTTATATATATTTTCCTAATTAAAAACGCGATGGCCTACTAAGCCCAAGGTTCCGGGTTCGAGTCCCAGCTATAGATAGGTATTTTTTAAGGTTCCGCACCCAATCTTATCTTATCTTGTGGAGGGGCCGAGAGACAACTCGGACACTTCGACCCATTGGGATCTATTGTGGTCCCCTAGATAAGTTACTCCTCCCCGATCTCGTTGAAAACTCTTTTCATGTGTTTTACAACGAGACTGGGAGATATGAGCCTATAGTCTTCTGGTCTTGGATATTCAACCCCTAAGAGACTCATTCGCTAACCAGCCAGTGCATCGCATGTGCAAAGAAGGTGCTCCATGCGTTCCGTATGTTCCCCACACAACCTGCACATGGGTGTCGCGGTTAGACCCATCTTCATGACCATGTCGTTAGTTCCAAAGTGCCCAGTAAAGGCCCCAAGCAGGTAGCGTATTTGCCCCCTGCTCATATTCCAAATGCATTCCCGGGCTTTGAACGTAGAGCCTAGGAATTTCTTAGAGTGTTGCAGACCGGTGCTAGATAGCCAATGAGTTCGCTTTCTGTGATCTGCAAACTCCCTGAATGCGGCTTTTACGAGGCACGTCGAGATGCCTACACATGGTTCTGGACCCACAAAATCGTTTGCTGAGCCCTCTCTTGCCAGTTCATCTGCCATTTCGTTGCCATTTCGGAATCCATATTCCTTTGTGTCCAGGGACCCACATCAGTCTTACCCTGTTGTGCTTCCCAAGCCTGTTTAGGGTTTGGCCAGCATCCAGAATAAGTCCGGAGTCCACTTTGTAGGATGCCATGGCTTTGATTGCAGCCAGACTGTCACTAAGAATATGTATGGATTTACCTCTGGTTCCTCTATCTATATTCTCTTGAGCACAGGTTTTTATGGCATAAGTTTCTGCTTCGAATACAGTTGCCATCTTCCCTAGGCTTTTGCTACATTTGTAACCTTTTACGTATATTCCCGCCCCTGTACCTGATTCCATTTTGGATCCATCAGTGTACCACACCAGACTATCTTGTTCTGGTGGATCGATTCCCTTCGTCCAGTCCTCTATTGTAGGGATTTGGACCTTGAAAGACCTTTCAAACACAAACATAGATTGCATTTTATCGGATAACATGCTTGTTACCCGATCCAGGCCTTCATTCCCGTCTAACTTTGTATGGTTGGTCCTTGGCTTAGAGGCATCCCATAGTCCAGCCACAGAAAGTCAATGTAATGTCTTCCTTGCCTCGAATTCAACCATCATATGCAGAGGAGGGATATTGAGGTATCTCTCAATCGCTGCCGTAGGTGTTGTCCTGAAAGCACCCGAGATGTCTAGACACACCATTCTTTGTAAGCTGGTGAGTGGCGCTTTGCACGAGGCAAGCTTTGTTCTTGGCCACCACACTATGCTGCCGTATGTGATAATAGGTATTATCATTGTCCGGTACAGCCATCGTATCACTTTGGGCTTTAACCCCCAAGTTTTACCGTAGGTGGAACGACACATGCCGAACACTCGTAGGGTTTTCGTCGTAATAATTTCCACATGAGTTTTCCACCTGAGTTCTCTATCAAGCGTTACACCCAGATATTTAACTTCGGTGGACCAGGGCAGCTTTATTACATTGAGGGAGAGCTCTCCTAGGTTTCCTAGTTGTCTCTTCCTCGTGAATGGCACAATGACTGCTTTGCTTGGGTTGGTAGAGAGGTGGTTCTTTGTACACCATTCCTCTGTCATCCTTAATGCCTGTCCTGCCGTTGTAATAATCCAGAGACTATGTTCGGGAATTTACCATTAACCATTATAGCTATGTCATCTGCATAGCCTACTGTGTAGAATGGTCCGGTATTGAGCTTGGTAAGTAGCGAGTGTACTACCAAGCACCACAATAATGCTGACAGCACTCCACCCTGCGGACAACCTCTAGTTGTTTTTGCACTAAGTCTGTCTCCCATCAGTTCCGATCTGACTATTCTGCTTCTCAGCATATGGTCAATCCAGTTGCACGTGGTATCATTGATGCCATGTTCCTTTGCAGCGATGCGTATGGACTCAAATGTTGTCTTGTCGAAGGCTCCCTCTATGTCGAGAAAAGCCCCGACGCAGATCTCTTGTCCCTCTAGCGCAGCCTCGGCTCGACTCGCAACATAGTGCAATGCCGTTTCCATAGATTTGCCAGGGCTGTATGCGCACTGTAGTTTATGTAGAGGGAATACTTTAAATAGTCCCTCTCTTAGGTACCTGTCTACCAGTTTCTCCAGAGCTTTTAAGAGAAAGGATGATAGACTAATTGGCCTACAAGCTTTAGCTTCTTCGTAAGTCGGTCTACCCACCTTTGGTATAAAGGTGACTTTGACCTCCCTCCATGCCTTGGGTACGTACCCAATGGCTATGCAGGCTCTGTAGAGCTTACTCAAATGAGGTATGAAAACAGATGCCCCCTCTTGCAATAGTATTGGGTAGATGCCATCCGGACCAGGGGATTTGAGAGGCTGGAAGCCCGCTATGGCAAGCTGCAGTTTATTTTCATCTACCACTTTCTTTGCTGTGAGCCAGTTATTTTTGGACTTGTGCCTTGTGAGCTCGTCCCTTGTGACTGGTTCCTCTTCATCGCTGTCGCGCAGTATACATTCCGGGCAGTGAGTTCTAAACATCACGCCCAGAGTGTCCTGTCCAGTTTCCGTTAGATACCCATTCTCATCCTTTACAGATGATTGTGGGTTTGTCTTAGTCATGGACATTGCTTTGCACAACCTCATTCTATTTGGTAGAGCTTCGATGGAGGTGCAATGCTGCCGCCAATTAGTTATTTTGGCCTTACGTACCGCCGTCTTATACCTCGTCAGCATGCTATGATAGCCAGAAAAATCTTTCCTGGCTTTTGCATCATTAAAGGCCTGTCGTGTTTCCTGACGTATTATTGCTAGTTCAGGATTCCACCATGGTACCTTTTTGCAAAAGGCCTTTTTCTCTGGGCAGTTGTCTTCCCATGCATCGATGGTGCCCACCTTGATTCTATCCGCTTCAAATTCTATATCTAGTATGGAATTAAGCTTACCTTTAGGGCTCCCTTGATTTACTTTTAGGTCCCTCTTGTAAGAGTCCCAATTTGTATGCCTTGGGTTTCTCCTTCGTCTAGTTTCGGCTTCTCTCGCCGTCCTAAACCTAAAGCATATATAATTATGGGCAGACAGAGAGATTTCCTCCGATACAAACCAATTTTATTTTCCGCACCCAAAGGGTAAAAACGGGATCCTATTACTAAGACTACACTGTCCGTCTGTCTGTCTGTCACCAGACTGTATCTAATGCATGAAATTTTTACAGATGATGTATTTCTTTCTCGGTGTGGTATTCTAGAATACCACACCGAAACGAAACACCGTGCTACTGGATAGCGCGCAGCAAAACTGTCTTTACTTTTATTGTATGAAGTCGATATTCTTCTCCCTAGAGTAAATAATATTCTGTGCAGATAGGTAAGTTGGGTAGGTAGGTTGTCAAGTAGGGTAGGTAGGCAGGTAGGTTAGGTAAGGCGTAGGTAGGTAGGTAGGTGAGGTAAGGCGTAGGTAGGTATGTAGTAGTAGGTTGGTTGGGTTGCCGGTTGCTAACAACAATCACATAGACGGAAATCCACAACGAGTCTTTCATCTCGCACGTGATTGGTCGATTGATGGGATCAAATCCTTCGCCTTGCCGAATTCACTTACGCAATTAGGCTGCCGATCCGACCGGGTCGAGCTTGTCAGTCCTTATGGATGCTGATTCAAGGCGTACACATTCCCCAATTTTAACGCAGTACTGGCCGTATGCCCGCTCGGAGCTAGAATATCAATATTAAACCTCCTTTAGGACTAGAATGTTCACTACACACACAATTCAACCACTTTATTAGTTAGATTTATAACAGTTTTCCATTTTATATTGAGATTTAATACATGGACTATGTTTACATCAGCATTGACAGGGTTCAAGTTAGGATTTAGAGGACATAGAACCTCCTCCTTTTTGAAAACTCGGTTAAAAATCTTATTCCTTGCGCAATAATAAATTTCCATCATTAGTTTTTCAGAATTACCCCCAGAAGATGTTTTAGGTGTGTCAATGGTTTTTTGAAGAATCTTACACCACTAAGACGACCACTTCCTCGATTTGGATCTACAAACAAGTGTTGTTTGACGGAGATATCGGCGAACATTCACAAAAAACAAATAAGTGCCAAAAGACAAATTGCCTATTAGGTACACCTTAAAAGTGAAATACACTACAAACACTACCGACACTGAAATCCAACTGATGTCGCGTTTAGTCAATAGTACGGACGTCAAAACAAATCGCAAGCACGCCATCTAGCGGCAAAGCAAGAACAACTACAGATTTGCGCGCTTTTTCCAACCACTTGCGTAGTGGGAACAACAGAATAAAGCAGTTGAGTACTGACAGCCTTAGAGCTAAGACGTCGAAGAATCAGTGTCGATCCGTAATATTAGTAAGCAAGATTGTAACTGTGACTATTTAAAAATAAACCCAGTGTACCGAATAATTTCTGTGATTTCATTTGCACGATTGTACCCACCGACATGTCTGCACGGGGGGCACGTGCCCCCCCCACCTTATTTCGCTCTTGATTACTGTTACAGTTTTCGGTATCCATATTGTTAAACCGCTTTGTTTAGCACAGCCCTTAAGGCCCGTTTTCGTTATTTATTATAGATTTTATTTGGAACTAATTAGAATTTCTTTCTCCACGGGTCCATGACAATGTTTGGTACAGTCAGCAATAAAAGCTTTGGCTAAGGGATAAATGTTTAATATATATATGAAATAAATCACAATGAATATAGATAACTAAGAAATATGTACTGTATCACATGAATGGTCATGGCCATTTAAAAATCTCAGTTTTATAACAATCACAGTGAATAAGGGTAATGGTTGGGTCACTAAGATACTCGTACCTTAGTTTTTGGTTGTACCTAGTTTGGGACCCATTGATAACATGTCAATGTCTTTGTTAGTTGTTAGATTTAATATCTTACTACGTTAATGTAATCTATCATAACTGTGTACATTTAATAAATGTATTTTTGTTTTTTATCTTAGACTAAAATAGACTGTAGTATTTAAAAAATCCATTTCAGAATAATCACAACAAAATATAATCTTAATCTTACAATAAAGTAGACTTAAGCTTTTTAAAAATCACAATTTCAAAATAATCACTCTAAATCATCTCAATCGTCTACATAAAAATTAAAAAAAAAACGCAGTTTCAGAAGAATTACAGTTAATCGTCTCAATCTTAA